>VOPJ01009830.1:0-52644 GCA_014673585.1 Semibalanus balanoides
TTGTGATATAATGTGATAGATTTAAATTAGGATAATAATTTAAATTAGGATATAATGTGATAAATTAGGATGTCGCTGGAAGATACTATGTTTTGTTTTGAATAAATTTGATATCGTATCGAATGAAACGCCAATCAGATACCTGTCGGCACTAACAGTTTCGAGCCAGTTTAAAAAATCAAAGAAGCCACAGTTTTGAAGTAAGAAGAAGAGGGAATAAATGTATGTTTTTGTAATCTTTCGAGTGGCTAGCTCAAGTTGATGTGATCATACATTTCGAAGCCAGACTGCCACAAGCGGCAGCCATTAACACGGATCGAGCGCCACAAGCGGCGAGGTTTAAAGACTTGGTTGTCAAGAGTGCTGAGTGATGCTGGTTGAATGAAGCTATATTTACATTTGCTAATTTATTATGGGTGACAGACCACAAGCGGCAATTTAAGCATCCATTATCGATAAATTTGTTGTTCTCGATTATAAGTTTGATTTGATTCGATAGCCCGCCCTACCTGCAGTCGAGGTAAGGTCTCCGAAACGATTGTGACTTGGCCGCAACTTCTGAATCGACACGACCTGCAGGCGCCCACATCTGATCATCTTGTGTTTCATCTGCAGTGGACTAGGGATAGTTGTGCCGATTTTGTTTTTTAGTGACTGATAGAAATTGCTTAGCAATATGGATGACTTGAGGGTCACTGACCTTAAGCAGATGTTCAACGTGGCAGGAGCGTCTCACCATGGCCCGCATGAGGGTGTTTGGGAGAGACAAATCAGGACGATTCGAAGACTCCTCGAGTCTATGATAACCTCTGCGTCGATGAAGGAGGAGACATTGCGGACATTCATGTGAAGTTGAGGCTATTATAAACAGCAGACCGCTGACCCCAGTTTCCACTGACCCATGTGACACTGAGCCACTTTCCCCCAACCATATTTTGCTCGCTGGTACTGGGTGTGATTTAGTCCCTACAAACTTGTTCGACAGACCAGATTGTGACAGTCGCAAACGCTGGAAGCAGGCGTTTGCTTTATTATATATTACATCTAGCCATATTACGCAAATATGTTTTGGAAACGATGGCGAGCAGAGTATCTGCCATTACTTCAGGAGAGGCCACGTGAACTAGCTACTATTAGACCGAATGTGGACGTGGGTGATGTAGTTATAGTGGTTGATGATGGTGTCCCTCGAGGTCAGTGGCCGCTAGGCAGGGTACTAGGGGTAAAACATAGTGCTGATGGATTAGTCCGTTCTGTTGAACTGCAAGTCCGTGGCACAACTCTGCAGCGCCCAATAACGAAGCTCGTTAAGCTCTAAGGCAAGATGGAGTTGAAACGTCAAGGCCGAAGGTTTCAAGGGGAGGGTGCTAGCGCAGCAGCAAATTTAGACTACCGGTTGGCGGTTGGAGGAACCGATGATGGTGCGAGAGATTTGCCTACAAGAGGTCAAGAAATCAACAGAAAAGGCTCGAGACATGATAAAAATAGTTAATGAATTTTGATCGAAATAAGCCAATATGTTGTGGTCATAAAGCTTAGATGGCGTAGGCAAACCTCGAAACGATAACACGATAACTTGTGATATAATGTGATAGATTTGTGATAAGGTTTTATATGTGAATAAATTAGGATGTCGCTGGAAGATACTTATGTTTTGTTTTGAATAAATTTGATATCGTATCGAATGAAACGCCAATCAGATGCCTGTCGGCACTAACAATTGTGAAAAAGGAAGTAAGTACATTTGCAAAGCTACGTAGTGGATGCCGCAAGCAAGACCAAAAACATTTACATTAATTGATTTCGAGCCAAATTGTTTATCAATTTGCTGGATATCAATAAGAATGCGTAAAATGTTGACACAAAAAGTGAATTGTTTAAGATTAAAGCCGATGCACATCGCGTTGCGTTCTGACGCAGGGACGCATGCGTCTGCGTTCGAAACGCCATTACGTATGCGTAAAAATGACGCATTGTCTTGCGTTTTCGTGTGAGACGGGCCAAAGCTCGGGAACGCGCGTAGAATTACGCTTACGTATGCGTCGAAAAGCGTCCGTCCTGAATCTGAACCATGTTCAGATTTCGACGCATACGTTATGGTCGAGACGGGGCACAGTGCTTGTTTGCAAAAGATGAACCACGTATGTCAGAAGCTAAAATCTGTGGCATACGTGGCTCTTGAGCTGATTGGGTTTCCTCAGGTCCCTTGGGACTTTCCATATTTGTACCCTATTTTAACATAACCTTAACATTCTTCTTTTTCACTGAAGTTGAAGTGAAGATTTTGCCACCCCAGCCAGCAATCCCGGTCCGATCCCAAACGGGATTTCCGGACTTCCACTCAACCACCCCGGTCGGGATCGGATCGGGATCGGCTCGGGAAATGAGACACTTTGTACGGGCTGAGGCGGTCCGGAATTCCCGACTTTGCCCGTACGGCCGCTTGGGAAGTCCCGCACGTTTCCTCGAGCCACGAATAGCAAATTACACATTTGCAACTTCGTGCCATCTCTCATACTCGGCGCCCCGGTATCGCCAACTCTGCGGCGACCGCAGAGCTCGAATCTGATAAAACTCGTCAATGAGGGGCTTGAACGTGCCTGATTACCGGCCACAGAATTATTACAATCGCTATACGCGACCTGCGAACGTCGAAGAGGATCGCACCCAGTCTCTCAGGATCAGAGAGAAGTGCCGATAAGATTGTCTGTCGCTAGAGATAACAGCGCCATTTTATGTTCTCTCTAGCGTGATAAGAGCGACCTGTGCATTCGACCCGCAATTGGGACGCATTCCACTAGGTCGAAGGGCATTAGAACAGGTAGTCAAGTCTGAACTGGGTAAAAAATGATCGTCGACCGGGGTCATAGCGCATCCCCCTCGACTAACAATCACTATACCCCGCCTGCAGTCCAGAGACTATAGGTAAGTAAACCCAATCGGAAACTCCTGCCAGGGAGGCGCGCGAGAGTAGGTATGAGGCCACCATAGACTACGCGCGTTCACGCACGACGCATCCCAATCAGTTCCTGCGCCCATGGACAGACCGGCGACAACAATATGAATAGTATGAGATTATCCGGATAGTACTCACCTATGTATTCGTCATATGCTCTAGAATCAAAACACAAAGGCACTATGTGAGAATGAGTAGAGCACTAAGAGCAGATCCAGGCGTAAATGTGTCATAGAGACAAGAGTATCACCCAAGTAGTGTGCGTATAACGGTGACGTGAATGCGATGAGTAGACAATACAGAGACCGCTGTAACAGACACGAAGCCATGACCAGAGTGATACGAACAATTGTATAAGCGTTCGACAGAGGCAATAAACTAACAGAATAATAAGCGTCAGAGCCTCAGCATAAACTAAGCGCTGACGTCTCGTCGTGGCTGCGTATGGGCGATATGCTGAACCCATCTGGACTATGAACAAGGGCACTTGCTACCTCGGTCTCCGTGAATTTTGAGTTCCCATCTCTGGCTCTCATTTGTAAAACATAATATAGCGCTACAATCTCTCCCACGGAATCGTATGTCTTGAGACAGGAGGACCTCAGAGAACAAGGACCCAACTGATTTGATCTCTCTCTCAATCCATTATACCCGTACGGAAGTCGCGAGTGCCCCGTCCTGCAACTAGTGCTTTAAGGCGCGGCGACTCATGGCGCGCGTTGATCTCCTCAGCTGCTTCCTAACGCAAGCTCACGCCCAATCCCTATCCACCGTCCGCGTAATTAGCAAAAAAATCAGAATGTGATAATACTCCAGACGCGTTACCGAAGTTGCACTCGTAGACTGTGAGTATGTTCCTACAATCAACAACGTAGAACCACTAGATACGAGAGGATTCCAGAATGAAGAGTTGGGCTGGAGAGCCACTCCATACGTTAACTCCACCATTTCAAGTGCCCTCGAGTTGACTGGTCGGGAAAGCCTGTCGGAAATGCACAAAAAGTAAGTCTACACACAAGTATGGCCCAACCCGGTTGGACGTCGGTAGGACAGCTTTCGCATAGCTCTCTCCACCAAAAGCTGTTCCTCACAAATTCATTGTCCGCACACCAAAATTGTGCTATGCGTAGTCTCTTTAAGAGCTTTTGCAGCAATATGTCATTCATTTTATGTACGAGAACGACTATATGTGCTATAACGTTTAGTCGAACACCAAACTGGTATAGCGATACCTAGGCAAAGCATCGTCCGACCGGCGCTAGATAAAAGCGAGTATAGAGTTGCCGATTTGCGCATGGTAAGTTGATGTGCATTGACTGCCAGAAGGCGATACAGGAGCGGCGGTGCTTACTGCACATAATATAACATGGATAGGACAAGTATATACACAGGTATAAGTAAGCTACCGGCATTCCACACGCGTCGATTCAACAGCTCTAAGCTGTCTACAAGGTTCTAATCCTACCGGAAGTTCAAGCGCGACACACTTTAGAGCGACTAAAATCATAAAAGCCGAATTGCTTCTGGTTAGTGCTCTTGTCGTTATTACGCATAGCGTCAGTGCAATCCTCGTACGCCAAATTAAGGAGAATGAAATAACTAATTTAGTGCCTACCCAAAACGTACCCCGAGCACGATGAACTCTACCCGAATCTTCGCCATAAGGGTCCCGCAAGGCAGACGATTAGGATCTAGCGGTATATATCTTCGAGCGCCTGAATAGTACATAGAGACAACATACCAGTCACAGGCCGGATATTGAGACAGCGTCAAGATCTCCGAGTGCAGATCCATTAGTCGCGCGTACTCATTCGACACAAGACAAACCGGGACGTGTTGCATCCGGACACGCACTGATACAGGCGGCGACACTTCCACGCACCAGGAAAGCGTACGGCTGCACTCTCGTCCACCCAGGCTACGCGAGCAGGATCCCAAAGTGTCCTCACGCGTAAGACCCAAGCAATGCCTAGGTGACATGACTCCCCAAGTCTAATAGGTCTACCTGCCACCAATAGACCCTGCGCTCACCAGAAAGCGGCGACTGATGAAATCGTGTGCAGGCACTCGCACTTGATTGGGCTCGCGCAAATGCGAATAAGCTGCGCTCCAGTCCAAGCTTGACGTGACCAATTTCTAGTTCGATCACGAAACTTTACACTCACGCCGTTTTCGAGTAGAGCAATATAGCCACATATACAGCATAATCTCACACCTGAACGGCTGGAGCCGAATTTATCGCACCTACCCAGATATAGCACCAATCAATTCAGTGCCACACACTCACGCCATTCCTTTCGATCAGCCTCAAGTACTGAACTGCCGGTGAAACCACTACAGAATGAATCAGCAGTGAGTGACCTATAGCCATAAGTAATCAGATCTAAAGCATATGCAGCGTCCTGACCGGAGAGTGCAGGACCGGACGCCGTGAGTAGGATCCGCCTTGTGGCCAAGACAGATAGATCTCTCGCGCTATCCGGCAATGTCCGGAAGGAACAAGGCTTAAAGACTGACACGCGAGCAGTCACTCCACAAGAATGTACAATAGATGCCGGGCGTCGAAACAGCCGCAAAACCCAGATATGAACAACTACGGCCATGGTCATTCGCAGAGTGCTTTTGGTATCTCGGGAAGGTAATCGCAAATTTATTGAGACAGACAACTCGATTGGCAAGACTCAGTGTACTCGTGCTCCACACTGAGCAGTGCGACACGCGATGTGTGCCAGCAATACGCGAGTGGAGACACCACTCGGTACATACAACATATACAGTGTCGATCACACGGCGCCGTCCTGGCTCTCTCGGGGAGCAAACTTTTTGTGGCAAAAAGGTACCTCATTTTTCTCTCGGCGGACTTGGGCTGGTCATCTTATTTGTGTATTCTATATTTTTTAAGACAAAATAACTTTTTTCGGAGAAAGTCACTTTATCTGGATTTTTTCGGATAAAAAAGTCGGAGAACAAAAAATAAAAAACACGATGATCTGTGACATATACACACATAAGTAGAAAATTCCAACCATATTATAATACAATTACCAGGCTTCGCAGGGCGAGAGGTGCACACGAACTAATATGTGATGAGTTGGCCATAAATGACGCCAACACTCCCTACTCTCATTTATATGTACTGATGTTTCTCTGGGCTATCTCGTGTTCTACTCTGTGGTGACCTCTCTAGCAGACAATAATATAAGATAGCGTATAAGCTGCCCAGTGACAGATAACTATTGGCCAGATGAGCGCCGAGCCCCCACCACCCCCCTGTTCTAAATATATTTAATATATATGTTATAATGTTATATATCCATGTTATAATAGGTACTGGTAGTTAAATTTTAAGATGCGCAACAACAATTTAATATTTCATGGTTTGCCTGAAATAAAACAAACAATTAAATATGAAAGAGCGGTAGCGTGACATGGAATACTGGCAGGACGGACAAGAGGCGTATAAGACAAAGCTATCCATTCAATATAGAACCTTCAGCAAGTCACAAGACGAAACCGAAGGGAACAATTAGGCTCAGTAGAGATTCAGTATGTGAGAATGGCACAATCCGTGAACGTGGTGGCGCTGGCAAAAAAACCGGAGCTGGGATCAATAAACTGTGGTAAAGAAACTCTGGAAAAACGATCATGTTGGTTCATATATAAACCAAGCTGCGAAAAACGGTGCCCCCCCCCCAAACGCCAGGGCGGATCCGGCTCCATGTGATTTGGAGCCAAGCCTCAGTGATAACCACTCTATGTCCTGACTCTAGACACGCCTCGGTGCTCCACGGTACGGATCATTCCATACCCCAATATCCATATAACGTGAACAAAACTAGCTTTTACTCTGCCTGTTAGTGCATCGGCGTGGTATATCACACGCGAGCAGACGGCCTCGCGTTAAGCGGCTCTCTTAAGCAACAGTCAGCCAGTACAGCGCCTGCCTAAAATAATACAATTACACGTGTAGCAATACACTCTCCAACTTTACCCCATCACTCTTGTACCAAACTGTAGAAAACAACTTGAACTGGCAATAGTGCAAATGGTTTGAAAACAGCAAGATTGAGGCAGGCATATTTGATTTAAGATTGATACATGACTTTTTTATATATATATATATATCTATATAGATTTAAGATACAATACATGATACATATGATACAAGATTGAGGCACTGCATATAAATGATCCCTGTTTATCTGGAGGAGCCTGGAGAGAGATGATTTCGGAAAATGGTCCTGGTCTAGTCCCAGGCGCGTAGCCAGGACTAGTCCAGGGGGGAGGGGCTAAAAAGGGCCCTTCCAGATCGTTTAAAGAGCCTCCTTCCAAAAAAACTGGATATGAAAAACTCTACAGATTTCGACCACTTTATTTTGTGATGCACATTTTTTCATCAACTTTTGATTAGCTGGATAGGACCAGGACCTCAGGACCCCCAGAGAGGCCCGTGAACCAGGCACGTAACCAGGACTTTGTCCGGGGACGGCGCCTCAAAAGGGTCTCTACCAGGCACGTAGTCAGGATTTCGCCCAGGGGGGGGGGGGGCACCTCGAGAGGGCCCATTCCCGAGCGTTGAAAGGGCCCAGTAGAACGGATGAAAAGGTTTGCTCCCTCTGTTCTGGTGAGGGACCCACTTGGCATGTTCATGGGCCCTTCTGACCCGCTCAGGGGCCCTTTCTGTCTGGTAAGGGGCCCCTCTGACCTGCTCACAAGGGTTCTTTGAAATTTATTCAGGCGGCCTCTTGATCTGGCAGGGGCCTTCCAGCCTGCTCAGGCGCCCTTTCGACCTGGTAAGAAACTGCGCTGGCTGCTTTTTCGTCCTACCGACATGCTCAGGGGCCCCTCGGACCCGCTCAGGGGCCCCTCTGACCTGCCCAGGGACCCCTATGACCTTCCCAGGAGCCCTCTGCGCTGGCTAGGGGCCCATCGCTTTGGAATTTGGCTTTGGCATCGTATTTACTATGTTCTCCAATACATATTCCTGTTCTGTTTTAAATAGGTATTGCTTAAAAAATGCATATATTTTTGTAAACTTTAAGAAAAATCACAAATTCGTTGCGTCGAATCGATTAATCACTTGTTAATTGCAATTTGTAGCAGTGCATATTATACTGTTATAAATAAATGTTGCTAAAACAGCTAAAATGCATTTGGGAAAGGCAAAAATTGACACTTTTTCTCCGACTTTGGGGAAAAACATACTTTTGTCCAGCGACTTTTCGCTTGGGGGCAATTACCCCTTTCACCCTGGCTGCTCTTCCCCCCATTTCTGCTCAACTTATCCAAAATATTTTGCGATAGCCTTGGATGGGTCGAACCTAAGACGGAATGGCCTCATCGCATGTGTTATCCGCACCAGCCGGCCGTTAAACGCTAACATCAAACTGGCATATCTCACAGAGAAGCAAAGAGAAGCAAAATATTTATTTTGCAACACTTTGGCATGAAGTTCCGTGATAAGTCATGGCAAAAACTTGGCGACGACTGGCTGCACTTTTTTGTAGGCTTAGATATAATGAGAATATGAAATAAAATGAATCAGTAATCATTATATTATGATTTATAATTATAAGCGATATTTGAATTGCTCAAAAAATTCCTTTGCAATTCGGTTAAGGGTGTACGTGTAAGCTGAAGGACCCACGTTTACGTTAGTATACTTAGATTCACCATAGGAGGATACATTTTGCGCTAAATTAATGATGCAATTTAGGTAGTTCACTCCATAGAGATAATATATAATAGAGAGGCCCTGCCTATGCTGAAGCACTTGATTTCGTCATTCGTGGCAATTCAGTGGTATTTTTAAGCACATTTTGTAAACACTCTAGTACTTCAAGAGACATGAAGATAAAAATACTACTTGTCAAACATCTTCTAGATGATGAAAATGAACTAGCTAAAAGTATCTTCCTTGATGAATACAAAGAACAGAAGACGACATGGAGTAAACTGATAGCAGGCTACATTCAAGAGCTCAAACTCTCACTAACACAAATTTCACAGATGACAGCTACAAGTCTAACCAAGCTTGTCAAATAATGGGACACAAAAAGCTGGTTAAAAGGCATCCAAAATAAAGAAACTCTTAAAGTTTATGGCAAATACAAATATAATATAAGAGAAGAGACATACTTCATAAATGATGAAGAATCCAAACTCATGTTAAGAGCAAGAACAAATACCATTGATTTAAATTTGAGAAAGAAAAGAGGACAAAATAGCAAAAAGTGCCGTAACTGTAACCAAGACGAAACACTGCAACACTTTCTACTGGACTATGACATTTGCAATGAAATCCGAGCCCAACACCTGTTCTTAGCAAAGCCATTTAATGAAGATGCTGATGAAATCATAGGAGATTTCTTACTCCTGAAAAAGAGTGAAAATGAAACAGGTTACCACACAAGAAAAAAGGTACTGCAAGAAATGTGGAAGAAACGACAAAAGAACATTGACATGCCATTGCCTATTGACATGTCTTAATGTATTGGCAAAGCACAAAGCCAGAAAAACATAAATTGCGCATCCCCTGCATGCTATGCATATACTTAGTTCCCACATACTTATGTGCCTCTGTCTGTAGTCAGTAGTGCTCAGTAGTACCCAGTGCAACAAGCTATGAAGTGAAAACAGATGTGCTACAGAAGACCAGACAATTCGATCAAGCTGAAAATGAAGAACAAAACATAAATATCAAGATTTTGATTTTTTTTAATTGTTTTAACGTAACATCAAGACTTTGTGAGCCGATACAAAGGCCTATCACACCTCATACTTCATGCTTCATACTTCGATGCCCGTGCTTAACTAAGTCACTGCCTTAATTTACGTTGAAGACAGTTTTGTAGGCAATATTTATAATGTAAACCAAATTAATAACAATATTCTTCTTATATTGTTATTATTTTAAGGAATGACCACATCTTCTTCTACATGCACGAGGATATGTGCAGCCAGGTGGCGGGCGCCGAGTCTGCCTGCCGGCCGGCCGGCATACAGCAGGCGGCGGATCGCAGTCCGCAGTTGGCGCCGGTCCCGCCCTGAGGTGAAGTGGACCGGCTGCGCTGGTCCTGTGCTGAGCCAGGCGGCGATCCGTGTTGCTAAAATGTAAGCACATATTATTTCCTTTGTGCCTATTCTGAACATGATCCAATGAAACTATTGCAATGCTGACACAATACACATGATCCGAACTAATATTCGTCTCAGATAAAGATGTTATTGGCATCGGCGCACGCTACTTATAGGGGATCTGTGGGAGAAACTTATTGCTTAAAAAAGACCACTGAATTGCCGCAGATTTATGCGCAGGGCCTCTCTATTATATATGATCTCTATGGTTCACTCGGCTACTCCGAGTGTGCACGCTGCTTGGGCAATGTTACCTGACTTTGAGACATTTTGTGTCTCATAGCAACAGTTAAACGCCAAAACAAATGCTACCACTCAATGCGCCTGTCAATTCTGCACAGAAGTCTGTCTATATCGTCTTCCAAATTGAAGTTTCATTTTTCGAATACGGAGGCATTTTGAAGGTGATCCGCCCCATAGTCCGGCGGTTGGATGACCCTTGTGGACGACCCAGCTGCCACTCAGCGTGCCTGCCTAGTCGCGGTCCGGCGCGTACTTGACGTGCTGGACCTCGACAAGGGCATTACACCCATCATCTTGAGCGTGGTGCCCCACTGTGACCTGACGGGTGAGGCATGGGAGGTCTTCAGTGGCCTCTCATCGATGCATGAGCACCTGGCCGAAGAGCTGGGGTGCGTATACATCGATGTAGAGAGTACACTGAGGTCCGCCTATGGGTCGCCCGCCGTGAGCGCGGGGAACCCCTCAGACAATGCGGGGTCATCTTCCGACGCCGCCAGCCAGCCACAGACCTCATCCAAGTCCCTAGACTGTGACCACGAGACCTCGTTGATGTATGACGATACAACTGATCATGACGTGTTGCATTTCTAACTGAGCCAATGCCTAGACAAAAGTCTCATTTTTGTCCAGTCTGCATTCTCGGGGTGGGGTACATACTGCGAGCGCATGAGCGTTCGTTTTATAGCGCTTTGGCAGTGACCCACAGTTACATGCAGCTGTTCAAATGGTGCATAGTTAACTGTTGGCTTATATATTTTGGCCGAAATTCATTTGCGCGTGTGCCACAACAGTACCAAGTTATGACTACGTCAGTAGGTCGTCATTGCACAATGTCTGAAAAATAAATTTGTGATTGCATACAATTTTAGGTTAGTATTTGCGTAAACGAGGGTGCAGATACAAAAATCGCGCGGATGATTTTTCTGTTCTTTAATTTTAATATACAATTAATAATTTATTTAATTTGGTGCATTTGCCTTATATATACCCTGCATTTGCCTACCAGGTTTATGTATGGCAATGATCAAAATGATATGAGTTTTGTACCTTAAGTAATTATTAGAGTTTTGTACCTATATGATTTGTACCTATACTATATGATTGCGCACTGGCTTCGCGATGAGCGCTGCACAGAAGTTTTGTACCTTAAGTAATGATGGTAATGATATGAGTTTTAAGCTTTAGTTGTTAATTTCATTTATTTCTGTAAATGCCTGCATTAAGTTTTTGACTGGTAGTGATTAGCCACCGTACCTACATATCGCATGGTTCGTAGCAAAGGAATCAGCCGTGTTCACAAGTGCGGTTCTGGGAGGAACAAAAACAATAAGTTTAACCGTCGTCTCGTAGTGCCCACTGCAAGTCATCCTGACGGAGACATAAAATGCCTCCCAGCATTTGTAATACCGCCCGTCATTCCCGTCATACATTCGTCGCTCACCAAGCGTTTTCAATGGACATAAGTAATTCAAAGAATAAGGCGTTGGTATAGCACCAACCCCACAGAGTACACGTGCCGTCCCATCTCGTGACGTGCACAATGGCTTCGCGACATGAGCGCTGACAGAAGTTCAGGACGGCTGGCCTGCGGCAAAGACAGATGAACTCAGCGATCGAGTGTGGGACATGGAAGCTGAACGAAGCGGACCACGAGCTCATCATGGAGGAGTTGCACGCTCGGAACCTTGGGGATGAGTAAGCGGAGCAAAACGCTGTCGCTTGGCAACTGCAAACTACAGAATACAATCTTACGTATGGTCTTTATTCATATTTCATCGTATTACATATTTATAGCATGATGTATTTCATCGCTCCTGATATACCCCCAAATATCTCGAGAAGTGTAGTAGCTAAGAGAAAACGAAAAATAGCGCAGTCAAAAGCTCTTGAAATTTTCAATTGCCAGCTAGTCCGCAAATTTGAGCTTAGGTCAATAGTTAAGGCTCCAGAGGTCCTAAATGGTCAAAAAAGGTGATTTTTTTAAATATATATTTGTTTTCTTCTCACATATTACTTTTTAAGTTAAAAGTATTTTGTTTATCAGTTATAATTAAGATAAAGCAATACGTTTGACGACTGTTGACTGTTGGTGGCTGTTGGTGACGACAAACAACTGTTGGTGGTCACGACATTAACCCTGATTTTAGGTCACTGATATCAGAAATTCTAGATAAACAAATTGTAGGTATCAATGACCTTATGATATCCTACAAGCTTTAAACCGATCGTCTTTAAACTGTGGCTGCATACGACCGAAACCCTTTTGGAGGTGAGGTCGTCACGTGACCTAATCTGGTGACCTGACCTGAGATGACCCAAGATAAACAATTTGCATATTATGGGTGTCTAATTTACAAACAGGTATGCAAAAAACGGCGGCGCTGCACCACGCATTTGTTCCGCTATTCTCGAAAAAATAGGGGTGGGAAAATTTCGCACCCCTCCCCTCTAGGGCGCATGCTATTGCTAATTATTGTTTTTTACACTAAAATAAGTACTTGGCATGATATGATCAATACACAAAATACAGATCTCACAGAGAGACTTGTAGATGTTGCAGATCGTGTATATTATAATTTTAACTCTTAGCATATGTGGTCTGTGAGACTCCGTTCAATTTAGTTTAGCTCAATTTAATTGCATATCAAATTGCATATGCCATGCAAAATTGGTATTTTTGAATGCATTTGTTTTTTCTCAAGCGGTTGATACCCAAAAGAAGCACGAGAATTGTCAACAAGCAGACGAAAAAAAAAACAAATGTTCGAGTTGTTTATATAAATCCTCTGAGCTGTTAAAAATGAGATTTAATGCTCGGCCTCGGCTGCAACACGTCTCATACGCCTGTCATCCCGACAGATGCCTGGGACGGCAGTGCCCACCTGTCGGCCCGCTCAACGGCGTTGTTATGGGACGCCATAGACGAAGTCATTAACAACACATACAAAATGCGCCGGGTAGGAAAATAAGCCGACCGTGGCGTCCAAGGCGCTGGATCAGCATAGTGCCGCGCCGCCGCCGTCTACACCATCATCTCTGCGCTCGGCTTGTGTTACAGGTTGAGGAGAGTCTTCAGGACGCGTTGGCCGTCGCCTTCAGCAGCGGTCCGGCCTTCGTGTTCGTTGAGGTTCAGTCGGCGGGCGCCGAGGCGCAGTCGGCGGGCGCCCGATGGCGGCGCAGACTATGCTGGGCGCGGCGCTAATGCTGATGTAGACGGGCTGCACGGCGGCCGAGCTGCGTGACGAAGCCTATCCGCCCGGCGGCAGACCCAACAGGCTCATGGCACGTTCTGTTCGCTATAGGATAGAATTAGTGCATCTTCACTTATCACCAGTTAACGTCTTATAGTGCCTCGTTGTGTGATGAATATCACTACTTGTGTGTGTTGAGAATTGCGCGCCGCGCGTGGTGTATGTGTTGTGTATGTGTATGTTATGTTATTTGTATGTGTGGTGTGTGGCATGTGTGTGTGTGTAGTGTGTGTGTGTGTGTGTGTGTGTGTGTGTGTGTGTGTGTGTGTGTGTGTGTGTGTGTGTGTGTGTGTTGTGGCTGGGCCATGACATTTTATGCTGATTATAAAACCTATACATACGTACGAAAAATTGCATGGAGAATGAGTTTCACAAATATTTGGTGGATTGTCAGCACGGTACCCACTACGGCAATGGAAGCTGCATACGTTGGTAGCAGAATCGATTGAAATTATAAATCAGCGGCTCTGCTTGAATACACAAACATCGTCATGGCCCCTCCTCCACCCACCTCCTTACCCCCCCCCCCCACTGTAACCGCTGTATTACTATGTCGTGTGTGCCATTTATTATGTATGTACCATGTATATAACTGCGTAGTAATGTTTTTTCCGGCGTATAAATGTATATAGAAACAGCAGGCTTGCAAATGCACCCATAAACTTTGGGCAACGTATAACTGTGTCGAGTTGTGTGGATTATTTATTGGATGTTGTGCACATAGCTGTATACTGCATTCATGACCTATAGTGAGGATATTCGCGCAATGACGCACGCATTTGCCAATGGAATCGTGTTTTTGTTTCGTGTACATTTTGAAAACGGCGCAAGTCGAAATATATCAATGCAATTTTTGTATACTGATTTTAAATTTAATTAACACACATAAGATGAGCAGAAGTTTTTTTAACATACTCATATTAATCACACAGAAGAAAACTGTGTTAGCTTTCACCGGAAAGCCTTATTTATGGAGCGCCTAATTCATCTTTTATATTCGTAAAATCAATACAAGCGAGACAAAAATGTCTGACAATACCATATATGGTGGTCCATCGACTCAAAATGCCTCTATCTGCTCACAATTCAGGGCTGAAGCTACTTTTGTTGATACATTTGAGCGGCAAATAAGGTATTTGATTGATTATTATTATTCATGATAATAACAAAAGTTTTTGAAATCACAAAGACCGATCTGAGCCCTGTTCGGCATCTAAGAATAAGATTGGCTTAAGTGACGTCACACCTTCGGTGACGTCATGTCACTATTGATGACGTCATAGCTAGGCCGAAGATTATTTAGACAATTAATTTTCAGTGAGAGCAGTCTAGTGGCCCGTGCTCAATTTAGATGTCTGGTACACTAAATCATAACCTAATAAATAAGTTAAAAGTAATGTCAATAAGGAAGTGGCCTATGCAAAATCGCAGCATCCTTTCTACAAGCTTTCTGTGTTCTGTTTTATGCATTGTAGCGTACATGTAATCTCGTGACGCCAAAGCACGTATTTCTGAATTACCAATGTGTTTTTAATAATTTATTCTACCTACCTATATTGTGCTCACGATGGGGAGTCAAGGAGATAGAAGAGCCATTCCTAATTTATTTGAAGTGATCAATAATGCTTGTAATGATCAAGAAGAAAGCAGCGATGCCGACTGTGGTAATGTTAGCCGCCGCGCACGGGCCGCCGCCCGACCCGCGGTGAGCCAACTGACCGTGCCCCGAGGCGGGGCTGGTCACGTGACCGAGCGCCTGCGAGGGACCCCGGCTCTGTCAATACATTCAGTCGAGCACCAGACCCCGCTGTGTTTCATTGGCGACGAGCGCAGCGTTCACGATGGCGTGGTGTGGGACGCCGCCCGTGTTTAAGCCTGCCGAGGAGAGGTTTAGTGTCTACGTGAGGCGTTTGGAGCAGTTTTTTGTGGTAAACGACCTAATTATTCCCGACGGCAAGATGGCGGGGGTTGCAGTGGACGCCAAGCGTCGTGCCTTGCTCCTCACAGCTCTGGGGCCGGACACGTTCTCGTTGCTGGAGGACCTGATAGCTCCGGCTGGGGTAGAAGATTCTCAACGCTGTCCAGTGAGGACATACCTGGAGTTTGAAAGAAGAAGACCGTAGTCATTAGTCAATGAAGGACAGTCCCTTCCACCTGGCAGTGAACAACAAATGAAAGTCAAATGAAGAGATCTGGTACAAGCGCTCATCTCTAGGGAAAAACAAAATATCGGTATTCTTGAAGACGGCATACGTAGCAGCTGGAATACCGGGACGAAAAAACAGTAATTCAGCATGGAAGACATGCGTCAAGCGCGTTTTAGATTCAGGCTGCCCCCGCGAGTACGTCGCGCAACTGACGGGGCATAAATCTGTTGGGAGTTAAGAAAAATACTATGAAGCCGACATCCGAATCCAAAGGGCAATGGGCGGTGGGTGCAAGTGGCCTGAATGGCTACAAGTAGGTACTCGGTGTCCAGTCCAACACATCGACCAACACTGCGGCCACAGTAACACTGAACATCAGCGGGTGCCAAAACGTGACGGTGGTCACAATCATTAGAGCTGCATGTGACAGTGTGTAGTTATGTGCCTGCTAAGGATGATGATGATGATGTTGATGCATTTATGATGTTGTCGCTTGCCAATAAAATTATATTTATATTTGAGTAAGCGACTTTCGTGTTTAATAATATTTACTTAATACCTATACATGTAATTTTTTTGATCGACCTTCTCCTTGAAAAAGGCAATCTAAAGTTAAAAATGAAACAGAAGTTATTTTTTTCGGGTTCAGCCCTTCTTCAGATGTATTTAATTTAATGTTTACTTTTGAGTATATTGCATATTAGGTGAAAACAACGGCCAAGCCGTGTTAAAGCAGTCCGCAGGATTTCTTGACTCTATACTATTTGCACGAGATTTGGGACAACATTTCGGCCCGGGGCAGAAATGGTTTCCCAGATCAAATAACATTGAGCTGAAATGTTACACCACCCTCAGGGATATCTCAGCATATATGGTATTGGGTAAAACGTATTCCTTTTTTCTTGTCCGAGACCTAACAATATTAAACACCTAAAATACCAGTAAAGCATGCATGGCATAAAGCAGACGGAGCGAATCATTGCACTGATGTCCGACAACTGATAAGCAATGTTGTTTGCTGCAACAGTAAATGATTACATACCTGCACCTTTCTGTGGCTCTCAGTGAACAACACAGTCCGCCGCGAGAAGGCAGCCACATCGGACTGCGTCTCTCTTTTATATTACCCAGAAGGAGACCCCGGCAGGTGGTGGAAAGGATACACTGTTGCATGCCGGGCAGAGGAAACTGGGATAGGATGGAGGTGCTCATTCCTGTGAGCTATCCTTACAACTTTCTAAAGTATCACACGGTTGAAAGTAGTGATATACATGGCTGGCGCCATTTCCGCCACTGATGTCCACTTAGTAGCACATGTCTTTTCTCTCTACGATCCTCGTGTAAGCATGCATCTACCGCTACAACCATTGACACATTAATTATATTTTGTTTCTGATTCTTACAAGATCGTTACGAAGATGAATTCGAAGTCAACGCACGTGCTTATCCGGATCCCATCCAGCACTGATTTGTGTTTCTGATTCTCACAAGAAAGTTGAGTTGCAATACGTGTCATTTATTTCATTTTATAAACAAAAAAAGCGCGTGAAGGTCGTGGAGTGGGTGACTTAAGGCCATAGATACGATAGATACCAAAATTCCTTTACTTAATATAGATACTGCAGTTTACTCATGTCCTTATGGTTTGCTGGAAAAATGTACGCATATATTGTGTACATACCAGAGAGATAACTTAAGGTTTTTCGTATCGAGGAGTGAGGACATAACAATATTTTAATCCTCGAAGCATGGATAAGTGAATACTGGATTGGAACGTATCAGCTGATTGCGTATTTTATNTCAGATACTATTGTCACCGACACTATATACCTTCTGTATGGGTGTCTATGCCCATGGAAAAAGAAACAATGCTCGAACTAATCGTCGTAATTCATCTCACTTATTGCAAACGTCACCGGAAAATTGCATTCTCAAGCTGCTAGTGACATTGCTTAAATTTTGCGATTTTTACTCTTTTTAATGCAATTTTGGCAAGATGAAAACCAAAACCAAACAAAAACTAAATATAGTGGACAGTTTGCCAATGCTTATCGGATCACATCCAACCACTCCAACCATATATTGTCTCTTCAATTTTGTTTTTGAGCCGGAGCAATTATTGGATATTTGTGCTAAATTTGCTAATTTTCAAGTGCAATTTTGCTTACTCAAAATTTGGGCTAAATTTTGTATCAAAAGTATTTTCGTGACACTTATACTCAAAGGCAACAAAATATACTACGCAATTTTTCCGGAAAAATATTTCGTCATATTACCCCCTCCAATGACCTATAGGTAGGACGTTGTAAAAACGCGCAAGGAGCTTTTGGTGTTATATCCAGTTTTGCATTATTGGTTATTTTTGGGATAATAAACCGTTATCTTCACTGGACTTCACTTCACTTCACTTCACTATCTACCTGAAACAAATCGCTGACACCAAATTAAGCACAGGTAGGACGTTGTAAAAACGCGCAAGGAGCTTTTGGTGTAATATCCAGTTTTGCATTATTTGTTATTTTTGGGATAATAAACCGTTATCTTTTATGATTGTATAATGTATAAAGCATAGTGTTGTATACAACCAGCAAAGCAAGTTAAAAAACTTCTTATGTTGTAAAAATGAAGCAATTTTCACAAATTGAGGGTCACAACCACTAAAAGGCCGCCATATTCGACGCATATCTAACTGCTAATATGGTTACGTGTTCATTGAATGGCTGTCATAATTCAAATATAGAAGATCTACGGAAATATAATCACAATAAATAAGCAGAACGCAAAATATAATAATGTATAATCCACTGCGAAACAAAAAAATATGTGAAAAGTCCACAGTTTGATGCGGACCAAAAGTACTGGCAAGCAGTTTGCAAGTACCGGTCGTTTAATGCGTGGAGCGCTTGTCAACTTTAACTTGAAATATCTCCGAGAAAAAACATGTTTTTATGTAAAATGTAATAAATTCACAGCATGTTTTGGTCTTGTCCATGGATTGCAAGTAATAAGCCCATTTTTGTGAGAAAGGGTGATCGTTTCCCGTTAACCTGCGAATTACTGGGGTAGTTGTCCATAACGCGACTTACTGGTGGGGGTATTTTTCCTATCGGATCCCCGACACTACTGTAACCAATTTAAACCATTGAAACGGCATTCGATAGCTCGGAAAATGTATTGTAAAAAATAGACATATTGTATACCTCAAGGAAACTGGTTGATGCGGTTGTGGTACGTTAGCCACCGGCGCACGGGCGCCGCCCCGACCCGCGGTGAGCGACCGACGTGCCCCGAGGCGGGGCCGGTCACGTGACCGAGCCGGCTGCGAGGGACCCTGGTCCTGTTAATACATCAGTCGAGCAACCAGACCCGCGTTTCAATTGGCGACTAGGACGGAGCTCACGATTGGCGTGGTGTGGACGCCGGCCCGTGTTTAAGCCTGCGAGTTGTAGAGGTTTAGTGCCTACCGTGAGGCGTTTGGAGCAGTTTTTTTGGTGAATTGACTTATTATTCCCGACGACAAGATGGCGGCGTTCTGCAGTGGACGCCAAGCGTTCGTGCAGTGCTCCTCACAGATCTGGGGCCGGAAGTTCGCCGCTCCTGGAGGACCTGATAGCCCATGCCTGGGGTAGAAAGCGTGACCTATCGCCAAGATCCGTGAGGTGCTCACTAACCACTTCGAGCCAGGTGAATCGGTGATTCTGTCACGACACCGATTTCACATGTGCAGTCGGGAGGAGAACGAGACGGTGTCTGCTTTCCTGTCACGACTTCGTCACCTGGCCCGGCCGTGCAAGTTCACCTGCTGTGCTGGTATCCTGGACGAGATTTGCTGGCGACGATCGGTTCGTCAGCGGAATCCGTAAACGATGCGCCCTGCAGTCCGACTGCTCAGCGAGAGGCAGCCTGACTCTGAGTTCGGCAACAGCGATTGCGACAGCTCACGAGGCAGCAGCCAGCCAGGCCGGCGAGATCTCGAAGCGCCAGGCGGGCCCGTCTGAGTCCGCTGTGCACCACATTGCTGGCAAGGATCGACCAGCGTCGGTCGGCCGGCTACTGCGCCGTCCGAGGTGGACGCTCCGTTCCCTGCACTCGCTGTCTGGGAGGAGCATTCGTCGGAGAAGTGCCGCATTTGCATGCGTGTGTGCTTTCTCGTGTTGGAAAGCTCGGTCATAACTCGAGCCGCGTGTAAGGCCAATCGACGGGGTATTGGCCAGTGCAGTGCCGACGCGGCTCGATGTGGTAGCCAATGGCTCTCAGCCGGCGACAGTGTCTCCGTCCGCCGGTGCTTCCGCCGGCTCTGAGGAGGTGACAGCTTCCGCCGGCGGGTCAGCGAGTGCAGCTGTGGAGGAAGAGGATCTGTACTCGCTGTTCCGCTGCTCGGGTGTTCGGCGCGCACCTATCAAGGTGGAGGTGAAGCTGGACGACCGACCGGTATCCATGGAGCTGGACACCGGGCTGCGCTGTCGGTATGTGGGTGAGGCGGATTTTTCAGACAGTTGTGGGCCCGCAACCCGCCTCGTCTGGGTGCTGTTCGTACCGTCTTCAGCCGTACAGCGGGGAAGTGCTTTTGCCTGTGTGTGGGGAAGTGTTCTGGTGCGGGTTCAGTATGAGCAGCAAGTGGTTCGCCCTGCCCTGGTGATTGTGAAAGGGGAGGGCCCCTGCCTGTTTGGTCGCAACTGGCTCGAGGCTATTAAGCTGGATTGGCCGGTCATATGTCGGGTGACAGCTCGTCCGCAGGTAGACCCGATTCTCGCCGAGTTCCCGGAGGTGTTCCAGGACGGCATGGGCTGCTACCGGGGAGACCCTGTTCACATTGGTGTGGACCTGGACGTTCAGCCCCGGTTCTTTAAGGCCAGGACGGTTCCACTGGCCTACCGGGCACAGGTTGATGTTGAGCTGGATAAACAAATCGGTGAGGGTCTCTGGGAGCCGGTTCGGCTAGATGACGCCCGTGGCCACGGGCCCGGCGTTTGTGAATCGCGTGCACGAAAGCTAAGCGGGCTCGCGCCGGGCGCGGTGCTACGGCGCACTTACCTTCCTAGGGACCCGCCCCGCGCGGGGGGGGTGTTTCGACACCCCCCCTTCTAACTCGCTCCTATGGGAGGCCCTAGACATAAACCAAAAAATACCGTATCGAGAGCTCGTCAAAAGGGGATTTGGAAACTAAATTTCGGTGAACCTTTTTTCTCAGGTTCAATATTAGAGTCACCAAGAGGTTCATCAAGGTCAAATTTTCTCAAATTATTTTCCCGATTTAGGACAATAGCTTCCAGATATACCAAATCCTCGGAAACATATGATAGCTAGATACAAGTTAAGAAGCATTATATAGATATTGAATTTGCAATCGCACCTATGCCTCAATTTGAGCTCAGATCAATAGATTTAGGGCTCCAGAATGTCATAAATGGTCAAAAATGCAGTTTTTGGGTAAAATATGTTTTCCTGAATAGCATTTTATCTAAAAATGACACATAAAATCATTTTAACACTATCGTGTTCCCTCTCGTCGAAAAGACGCAGCTTGAAACATATAACCAAAGGTGCCCTCGTAAGGTCCAACTTCCAAAATTTGACCTCAAGGTCAAGGTCAATTGGTGACCCAGATAGGTCAATGTTGCATTATGGGCGACGCGGACAAGACGATACAAACACAGTGGTGTCATCCGCTCGTCTCTCTCTTCATTATTATCAAGAGTTATTAGCAAATCATTGCTAGAGACCTCAGATGAACCTCAGATGACCTTGTAGAGATCTTTTAGAAAACCAATCGGCACCTAGTCATTCAGAATGAGCTAAAAACAACATGATTCGGAAATAATCAGCCTGATCCCCAAGCATACTTTAAGATAAGAAGCATCTGTTTATTTTCCCATTCACTATAATGGGGAGGTTCAGAAATTGACCTGACCTTAGGTCACCGATATCGAAAATCCGAGATACACAAACTTTAGATAGGTCATGCTCTTATGAAACCCTGTAAGTACGAAACCAATCCGCTAAAAAACTGTGGCACTTTGGTGAGAACCGCAACTTTTTCGAAGGTGGGGTCACTTGACGCAGACCATGGTGACCTGACCTGAACATGACCTAATTGTCAAAACTTTTTTGAAAGCTGTACAAAAGATGATCAAACAGGTACTGTAAATTTGGCGGCGAACGCGCCGCCGTTTTCCGGATATCCAGGAAAAAACATGAGGTGGGGGTGTCTAAACACCCCCGGCCCGGCGCGGGCTAATGTTCGCTACGTATTGTGGGACTATCGCCTTAGGTGATAAAGTGGCCACTCCGTACCAGTATCCATTGCCACGGATTGAAGAGCTTCTGTCCAAACTGACGGGTGCGACTGTGTTCAGTAAAATTGATTTAAAATGTGCCTATAACCAACTCCCATTAGACGAGGTCTCCAGACAGTACCTCACCGTGAACACCCACCGAGGCCTCTTGAAGCCGACTCGCCTCAGTTTTGGGTATTCTTCAGCTCCGGCTCTGTTTCAGCAGACCCTTGAGACGCTTCTGGCCGGCATTCCTGGTGTCGGTGTTTTCCTGGACGATGTGGTCGTATCCGGTGCAGACATAGACTCTCATAACGCTGCGCTGCGGGCCGTCCTCAGCCGCCTGCAGGCCTCCGGCCTGCGAGTTAACCGGGAGAAGTGCCAGTTTGGGTTGGCCGAGGTGACGTATCTGGGTCACAAAGTGAGTTTGCTAAGGGTGGAGAACCAACGAAGGACAAAAGTCCGGGCCATTTTGAGGCACCTGAGCCAGGCTCGTAAGTCAACTCGGTCTTGGCTCGGAAGGGATGAAATTATATGGAATTCCTGAAGAATCTTTCTACGGTCCTGGCGCCGCTGTATGTGCTGCTAACGCCAAGAACCAGCCATGGCGCCTGGGGTGACGCTGAACGATGTGCGTTCGAGGCAAAGGGGAAACGGTTGTTTATAAAACACCGGTGTTTGGCCACTTTGACCCAACGATATGAGGTCGTCGTGTCAGCGGAATGCTAGCCCCAATTGTATAGGGTGGTGTGCTTAGTGTAATTAACACCAGTCGGAGAGAGCCGGTGCTTTCTTTTCTCGTACTTTGAACGACACGGAGCGGCGATATTCGCAGACGGATCGAGAGGCCCTGGCAGTAGTAGCAGGCGTCAGAAAATTCCACTACTATCTGGCGGGTAGATCGTTCCGAGTGCAAACTGACCATAAGCCCCTGTTAGGCTTAATCGGTGAGCAGAAGCCACTCCCCCTCATGGCGTCACCAACGAGTAGTACGCTGGAGCCATGATGTTGTCAAGCCTATGATTACAGAACTAAGGTACCGTGCTGGCAGGTTGCAGGTCACTGAGCCGGCTGCCACTGTCGACGCGCCGGCTGACGTCAGCAGTCCCCGTGCCAGCTGAGCTGGTCCACATGATGGAAGTTCTTGACTCCAGTCCAGTCACGGCGCAGCTGATTTCGACAGTGGACCGCAACGGGATCCAGTTGTTTCAGCCGTGTATCGTATGTTCAGGACGGTTGGCCTCTAGTGGGGTACCATTGTCCACCCGACTTTGGGCCCATATAGATGTCGGGAGTCGGAGCTCAGCTCCCAAGGCGGCTGCGTTCTCTGGGGGGCGCGTGTGATTGTTCCTCCTCAAGGTCGTGCAGCGGTTCTGCGCCTCCTGCACAGTGGCCACTGTGGGGAGAGCAGGACAAAGTCATTCGCGAGACGCTATGTTTGGTGGCCAAACATGGATAGGGATATTTCGGAAATGGTCAGTAAATGCTCCATTTGTCAAGAATGGCGCACAAGCCTGCCTGAGACGCCCATCCATCCCTGGGAGTGGCCGTCTGGATCTTGGCAGCGGGTGCATATAGACTATTGTGGCCCGTTCCATGGCAGCATGTTTCTGATTATAGTTGACGCCCATTCTAAGTGGATGGACGTTTTTCCGTGTCGGCAGGCTACGACCGAGACAACGTTAGAGAAGCTGAGATGCTCATTTGCGTGTTGGGGAGTCCCCAACACACTGGTTTCTGACAACGCCCAGTGTTTTGTCTCCCCAGAGTTTGAGGCATTTTGTCGGGTTAACGGTATTTGTCACCTGACCTCGCCTCCTTTTTCTCCGAAGTCGAATGGGCTGGTAGAGCGGGCTGTTCAGACATTTAAACGCAGTTTCAATAAACAGGAAAGGGGCTCAGTGAACACAAAAGTGTCACGGTTTCTGTTCAACTACCGTAACAGCCACCCACAGACCACGCACACGTCACCAGCAGAGCTGATGTTTCGGGCGTCAGTTACGCACTCCGTTAGATGTAATCTGCGGCCGGACCTGGGTAAAACGGTGCGCGTGAAGCAAGCAAAACAAAAACGGTACAACACCGTGGTGCGCAGGGGATCACGACACGCTGCGTATTGGTGACCGGTTTACGTCTCAGCTGTCGGTCAGCTGCAAGGGGCTAAAGGTAGAATTGGCTCAGGTGTAAATAATTGGATAGGAACGGAAGTGAAGCTCACTGTCCCCGTTGAGTGGATGGTCGTGTGTTGGTGCGACATGTAGAATCGTGTGCTCGTGCCGCCAGTAGTGTTGGTACAACAGGGGCAGAACTGGATCCGGACTCCCCGGCGATCTACGTCGCCGCCGGCCTGAAACACTGGGTCCGCCGAGCCAGCCTGCAGTTGGTGCGCCCTGTTCTGCCGGCCGGCACTGTTTCCCCATGTTGGGTGCGGCGGGTGATCGGTTCATTCCGGCCCCACCGGCGGCCGTAGCGCCGGCGGGTCTGATTCGTGTGTTGCGTGCCCAGCCTCTTCCCGGGCCGGACTCGTTCGTTATGCCCTAGGGCCTGTGCGGTAGCACACCTGTCAAAATGCTGCCGTTCCTGTTTGCGAAATGTCAGAGTTTGTGTTAATTGTGTGTGTATATTGTGGGTAGTTAGTTTTTTATCTTAATCTGGTAGGGAGGGAATGTTGGTAATGTTAGCTCACCAGCGCACGGGGCCCCGCCCGAACCCGCGTGAGCCGACCACCGTGGCCCCGAGCGGGGCCGGTCACGTGACGAGCGGCCTGCGAAGGGAACCCTGGTCCCCCTGTTAATACATTCAGTCGAGCACCAGACCCCGCCTGTGTCCTTAACTGTGAACCTCACAGTTCACGTCGTCATAGACAAAAATGTTTGACTGTGTCATGAAGGTCCTCGATAAGAGTGGCAAAAAACGTGGGACCCGAAAGAACCACGTTCTCCTAGACAACAAGTCTGTACCCAGTTTGGTCTTCAGACTGGGTCCCGCCAAAATAAATACTTGATACCCCAGTTAACAAATTTGACGTTGTCGCTAACGTTGGTGACAAGGTGCAACACACTACACAACGTTGTGATAGTGTAAATTTTGTAGAACTCTCAGGAACGTTATGTCAAAAACGTTAACCTTGTAACGCTTAACAAAACGTCGAAACAACGTTGCTACACGTTACTATTTGACAAGCATAAGCTAACGTGACTTACGTGGTTGATCATAAATCTTAGTAAGATGGTGAATATGCTCAATTAATAATTGTACCAATTGCGAGCTGTTCCTTCCTAAGTACTAAACAAAAGTTGTGACATCGTAACGATACAACGTTGCTGTAACGTTGGACAACGACGTTATGCAACTTTTTCTCAACCAACATTCATGACGTTGTCCCGCCAACGTTGTTAAAACGTAAAATTCCAGCTTGATTTTTCACAACGTTGTTACAACGGTATCTGTTACCTGGGTACAGACTAAGCCCAACTTATGTTTCATGCTGGTTTTACGCAAGTAGGAGCACTGATACGCCCCGTTCCTTTGTGTTGTTGGCTAATCTGAACTGTATATATACTTGCAACTTTAAGAGTTAGTTTACACGCATTAACTGTAGAACGTAGATTTGCCAATATTAGCCGTTTTGCATGATGGCTTATTTTGCGCGAAATGTTTTAAAACATTTCTAAAATGTTTTACAATATGTTTTAGTTAGTAGCCGCTTCTCCACGATGGGACTAATTTGCGAAAAAAAATGTTTTAGCCCTCGCCCTACGGTCCCATAGGGCGAGGGTTAAAACATTTTTTTCGTCAATTAGTCCATCGTGAAAGCGGCTACTGAAACATTTTAAAACATTTTAAAATGTTTTAAAACGTTTCGCGCAAAATAAGCCATCGTGAAAACGGCTATTATGTAGTTGCAAGACATCATTTTGCTAGTAAGGTCCGCTGGGTCCCACCTTGCCTTGCATCGGGTATAATTGGCTAATTTTTGTCAGCCAATCTCCACCCAGGGTTATATGTTTCAAACTCCATCAGCAGCGATATATCACAAAGATTAGGTAAGGTTCAATTAGGATCCATCCAGAGGGTTACAGACGAGATTTGTGGACGAAGAATTGCGGACATATATTTTGTCATGCACCAGTGACGTCATCAAACCAGATGCACCATCCGGCCCTTGCATTTCCTATACACGGCGAAACGTGAGAAATGAGGGGTTTTAAGTGAGAAATAAGAAACTTCAAGTGAAAAATGAGTCATTTTAGTTGGAATGTAAAATAAGTTGTGAATAAAAGTGTTTTAGGCTCGAGTAAGGGCAACAAGATGAGATGTGTGAAAAAGTCTGAAATAATGGTTTTTAAGTCGCCGATTTATTGTGACCCGTTTTTAACCCTATTACTGTCGGGGGGGCGAATCGCCACCCCCCTTGAGGTTTTTCGCGTACGGGTCATTCATAACTCAACTCAGAATCTTCAAACTTGCTGGCTTTCCTAACAATTCATGCGCATCGAATGGTGGTACTTTTTTTCCAAATTGAATATTGGAGGGGGTCAGGAACAAGTTTTTAGGGGGGCGTGTTCGGCCGTTTTGACACAAAATCTTTGGATGGTTAAGCACTCATGATAAATTGGTTTGTTGAAGAGAAATGTTAGCAAAAACAGAACATCGTAGAGAATTGATTGTTTTTTCAGATGGTATCTCGGAAATTTCAAAAAATTTGAATTTTGAAATCATTTTTATTTCAACTATTTTTCAAATGATGCAAGTTTTTTAGTTTTCAGGACGTTCGAAAAACTGGAAATGCATGTGAATAAAACATAGCAAATAATATGTGTTGAAAGTTTCACGCGAATAATCTAAATTTTTGGTGACCTGATGTCAGGCCTCAAATGCTAACTCTTTCCAATATAAGTTATATGTTTGAACAATTAAAAAACGAGGGTTTAATACATTGGCATCAATCCAATATTTCAGTATGTCATCTTAGGCCCTATTGATGAAAAGGATATTTTTAGTCAGATGACCTTTGAAAGGTCATCAAGGTCACCAACACCTTTTTATCAATAACTCCGTGGACAGAACATCAATAAGACTCCAAATGGTCTCAAAATGTTGTCTTCGTCAAATACGCGTCTTTGAATGCATTTTGAACCGACTTCTCACTTGACCTGACTTGACCCGGGGTCAAATTTTCGATTTGACAAAGTTGATATAATTCGAATTGCAATGACAGTAGAACACGAAATGGTACCAAAATAAGTGTTGTAAATATACTTTAGTAAGAGTTATTAACGAACAAACATTTGCTGAAAAACAAGTTTTTTTACATTTGTTGACCTCCACAGTCCAAACCATTGACTTGAGGTAATTTCTGATGGCTTATGCGTCAATTACAATTAAAACCGCTTTACAGTTATTTTTTTCGGATTCCTCCTAGCTGCCATAGTTTCCGAGATAATGGCAAGGTTTTCCTGAAAATATCATGTTTTTTGAAGAAGAAGAAAATGATGACTTCAATTTGACCTTGAAGATATGACCAAAGGTCCACCAAAATTTTGAACAAAATAGAGTCAATTGTCGACCTTAGTCACACACCAAGTTTCATGTTTCTAGCTCTTAATGGCAGCGGAGATCTGAAGGGGCCGAATAAGCCCCCCCTGACAGATTCGTATACTTTTCATCCCTCCCAGGAAATAGGGTATAACATTTGCTGCAGATACAAGGCACGATGACAGGTGGCAAGATTAGCACTCAATAGAAAATATCATAATCATAACTGTAGTCTGTACCTTACTATACATATGTACCAAAATGTAACAAACAGGTGTTCAGGATCCCTTCTGACACCACCTCAGGGGCCCTGTCGGCTCCCAGGGGCCCATCTGACAATTGACAATGCTCATGGCTATTTTACGTCCAAGGGCCCTCTGGTCTTTAGAAGGGCCCATGGCGGCACTACAGGGCCTCGAGGTTGCTCTAACCTATATGCTTAAGGGAGTGTGCCTACTCTTTTGAAATGTCCCAAATATATTTGGTATTAGCGAGGAAGTTAGAGAAGCATGCTTTGATTATTCGTTACAATAAAAATTCACGTCTGGAGCCCCCTTTAGTGTGAATTTTTACTTATTTCTGTTTTGGCATTTGTTTTGTTTCAAACTCATAAACGTATCGTCACTATAAACAGAATAGCGAAAGATGTTACCTAATAACTAAGGCGCACTATAGAACGAATAAAAAAACCTTTATGAGCAATGTATGAGTTTGTTTATAGTTATCGAGAATCTGTTCGGCAGCTGTTATCAGTGCTCATCAGTTGTTTTCATATTGCCAGAGCTAACAATATATTGCTAGCGTTGTAATTTGAGAGCAATGCTTCTAGTGCGAAAGGCTCTCTGGCGACTATCGATAATTAAGTTACTTCAGTATGTGATTGCGAACCTTGGAATATCTCAGCAACTAAAAGTGTATTCTGGGGAAATGAAAGTACCTGCTAAATTCAGAAAAATATGTTCTACAGACTAGTGTCAACAACTCCACATGACCAATGTGAGTAGGCACACTCCCTTTAAGATCACTCTTCGCGTGGTCTTCCGACTCTTAAAGAGCCCATGATACCGCGCTTTGCGCGGTCTCGTCGGCTCTTTTCGGCGCGCTGCGCACACTAAATATTCTTATAGCATGCAAATTCTTACCAACTCGCAGGGGCGTCATCGATAGTTCTTGAGGGGGTTGGCTGAAATGACGAAAAAATGTATACCCGTTTTGTCTATGTGTATTAAAGCATTTTCAGCATTTTTAACGTGGATTTCCATGTTACAATACGTATTTGGTTAGCTAAGGTATTTTAGGTAGTATTTTAGGTGGCCGATGTTCGCGTTATAAAGTTTGTTTCGCATTTTTCGGAACTCGGCAGGCTAGCTAGCTCAACATGTAGCCAGCTTGAAAATTAACCCTCGTCTTACGGGGGACTGACAGGCCTCCCTGATGTTTTTTTTCTGAAATCACTTTTTACTCATGCGCCGCATCTTGCTAAAAATTCAGTAGCTGAGTTGCCAACAATTTAACATATGCTGGCAAAATTTCACTGAAATTAGTTCAGTCGTTTGAGTGATAATGACGTTTTAGTGACGATTATAGTTGGTGGAAAGACGGTAAATATTGTAAAAATAGTAGAAAATAGAGCTTTGCAGCAAATTGCTAACAAAAAGCGACAAAGATAGAAAATGACATTTTGATTAGGAAAGGCCAACTCAGATTTCTAATTTTTTGGGTTTCTTACCCCTAAAAACTAAAAAAAATGACAAATCACTAAAAATCAAAATTTTCAAAGATTGTAGCACAAACCGACAACCCCCCCCCCCCTATAAGTGAGAGAACTAAATGTGGGCAATGGGCAATACCCAAATCAAATTGTAAAAAATGACTTGTAGACTATTTGTAATTAAGAGGTATGGCTCCCTAAGTGAAAGAAACACATGACGTCATTTGTTATCACCTTTTTTACTTATTTTGACCAGAACCCAACAAATAAATACATTTTCTGTATTTCTGAGCTGAAACTGGTCTAGGGCCACGCTTAAATTGCTCGTCTGCTCACGGCCTGTTTCGCCACAATGTCCGTTCCAGAAACTTTCTCCGCTGGTGTTCTACGCCCTTGCTGAAGAAAGTCGGCTCGATCCAAATATGTTGAAACATAGACCGATATCTTCTGACAACAATATGTCCAGCTACTGGAATGTCTACTTTTAGAATGAACTAACTGAATCGTCACTGCAATGTTGAGTTTGGTTATAGAGAATCGCCGGATAACCAACTCGGCATCCCTGCTGTCTCCGAGACTGGCACAATGGCATTGAAGCGTGGTCCCGTATTTGCTGCCAATTAGATGTCGAAAATGCTTTGATAGAATGGCATGATGCTTGTCTTTACGGCTGAGAAAGTTTTCTAAGCCTCGTTGCGTGCAAATTTGCTAGTGGTGATGGTATCTCACTGACCGCCTGTGTAACTTGACGCTGGCCATCGATCGGAAAGCTTTGTCATCAATCGAGGAACGAAGCAAGGTAGCATTCTGTCACCCCTGGCAAACGTATTTTTTAGCCTCTGGTAAGCCTCCTTGACTGAAAGCTGACGTGGCCCAACTACTTGGCTGTCAGTCCATGCCGTCTTCATGCAGATGAATATAATTGCTGCTTCTCAACAAATGCAAGATATCTGGCGTTGCTGCGCGATAGTTAAAAGACTTTGCTGCGTTCTGAGGCAGATTTTGTTTCCATCCTGATCTGCAAAAACAAAATCATCTGTATTGGAGCTGAAGGCTGTCTGACTCCCGTCTGGCACCTCGGGCCAGCAGCCGCTATGCCGATCGGTGACGAACACCTCGGTGTCGTGGTGTCAGCAGATCTCAAAAGGTCCATCACGCAACCCAATATCGATCGCCGGCTCGGGCAGTCTATGGGTTGACCCCGCGAGGAGTTTTGAGCGAAAATCTCTCCGCTTTATGCAAGGGCCTTTTCTTGCAAGCGACCGTCTCTACCAGCCCTGACCTTTGGTGCGAATTAGTCTCCCTTACTCCCAGGATATGACTTGCTCGAGGGTTTACAGTTCACGTTGCATTAAAGTTCTCTTGGTCTTCTAAGTATGCTCCACCATCTGCTCTGCTTATTGCGCTGGGATCCTAGGTGGCATAAAGAGCTGAGGAGAGCAGTGCCTGTTTGGCGCTGGTGGATTTTCCGAATAACAATCACCGGTCTGAGCCAAGTCGATGACTTGCGAAACTAGTCTTATGCTGCGACTGGACCCCCAGCAGCTTTCTGGCCACATCCTTGGCCTGGCATATTAAGCTCTGAATGTTTCGTTAAAATGTGCTAGAAACTGTGGTGGTCATGTAAATGCGAGTGCTGTGCGAGACCTATGCCTCCGATGAGTGGTTGATTCGCTTAGGTTTTTGCTCCGGTCTGGAAAAGGACATGTTATCCCGCACTTGAACGCCTTATGTGGCATAAATAGGTTATTGATATTTGTGCTGCATTTCAGATATAGCGTGTTTGTGTATTGTGTCTCACTGTTTATGTCAGTTGTTTGTGTTCTTATAGGGAGACGCATAATAAAATTGATTGATTTATTATTATTCACAATTATCAATTAATTTGAGGTTTTCTGACTGAGAAAACCGCTATCTTCTTGACGTTGATCCGAGTCGAGGTCAATTCACTTGACCTTGGAAATTCACCCAATGACCTGACAACCAAAAATGCATCGTTAGATATCACATGAAAGCAACACTGGTTCCTACCCGCGTGTTCTCATAGGATGCTTGGTATTGGAAGTTATACAGGAGCCTGCACCCCCCCCCCCCGTACGGCGAAAGTGGAACGTAAGCGAGGGTTAATGTTGTATGAAGTGACCCTGGGGCCAGGAATAGCCGTAAAGGAAAGCCTCTGCCAGACGCTTAATTCAATATTTTTCGATTTTCCTATAATTTGTGTAAGCAATTTCGAAACTTGTGTGATGCCGCGAAGCGGCGCGAGTTTTTGTCAGTTTTGTATTGTGAATAGCTGGATTTTGACTGCTTCAAAACTATTTTAACGATAAATTGTTATCTTTCCTCGAGTATCAGACTCACCATGTTAATACCAAATAGTACCAAATCAGTCCGTCCGTAATAAATAATGTGGGTATTCACTGACATCCTTGGGGGGGGAGGCAAAAGATATGTTGGCCCCACCCTTTTTCGCTTTGGGTGGAGGGGCATGGTCGGATTCCCCCCTCCCCCCACCTGGATCCGCCTCTGCGCCTGCAGGTGGCGGCAGAGTTGTAGGTCATTCCAGGCGGCATGCACTGCGCTGTCGCAGGTCAGCCACCTCGTCGCGTAAATATGCGTGATGAAATGAGCGAACGCCTTCACTTTCTGTATCTGATGAATCGTGGTGATGGTACCCAGGGGCGGCGCCACCGGGGGGAGCAGGGGGCGCGTCCCCCTATCCTCAGATAGCGGAGTACAGTACCCCATAGGTATCCCAGCAACCTTACTCTGGAATAATGCACTCCGTGTAGAATGTACACTGTATACTCAAGTGTATGAATATGTTGGCCGCTGTGTGACTGTGTGACTGTGTATGATCTTGGAGTGTATTCTGCTCTCTGTGTGCTTGGTGCTGAGTGTCGTTTTCAACGTGACTCTGCCTCTTAACCCGCGCCTTACTGGGGTATATTTCTGTAACGCGCGACTTACTGAAGGGGGGGGGCTATTTATAGCCCCCTCTGATCTCCGAAACTACTGGACCGATCTTGAAAATTCGAACGGCATTCGATAGCCCTATCAAATTTGTTTGAGAAAACCTAATATTGTTATCCTCAAGGTCACCAATGACGTCACAGATCACGTCAAATAAAAATGTTTGACCGTCCATTCAAAGTCCGTGTCGGCTTGTCGCTAAAAAAATCAGTTTATTTAACGGCCATAATAAGTTGGTAAATCGGTATGATTCGTGATCTGACACTTCTAAGTGACAATTAAAGATGATTTTGACCTTGGGTTCAGGTACAAGGTCATCCAGGTCACGAGCAAATTGAAGATTACGGTCATAGTTAACACATGTTTATGCGTTCTCTTATCAGGTTAGAACGCAAAAACTGACCTTAGAACATGTTTTTTACATACAAATTGAAGAAAAAGCAAAAAGGAAATGCACTTTTTTGGCTTATTGTAATAGCAAAAGTGGGTATTGTCTTAATGCAAGGCTGTCACTCAGTTCATTTCAAGATAATTGACGTGCAAACTTTCTACACACATTCATCTGGGATCAACCTCAATTTACATATATTCCGTTTTTGAAAATTCGAAAAAAATGTCAAAAAAATGTAGAAAAAAAATCGTCTTTGCAATTCTCAAAATTTTGAATTTCATTTCTTTGAAAAATCCGAGATTAGCAGTCTGATAGCCGCCATTAATTACCTGTCGTTTGGTTTGACATTGAGTTTATCTTTAAAAACTGCCACTTGCAGCGTGTTCCCGCAAACCCTTATTTTTCAACAAAAACCGCTAAACCGCAGTACGTCACTCTGACGTCATTTCCGGTTGACCGCAATTCAAGACCTTATCTTCTTTCCAGAGGCAATGACTGGAAGTTTAGTCACGATACCTACGGTTGGTTAGGAGATCTGCGAGAGATAACGGGGAGGCTATAAATAGCCCCCCCCCCAGTAACTCGCGGGTTAATTAACCATGACGCAACACTCAGAATTGCCGTTTTTGTATCGGAGAGTGTTTCTACTGCCAAATACAATAAAGCGGATGTATTACAACATTTATATTTTAGACCAATTGTTCGCTAATAACTTCTTTTCGAGCAGACACATGATCACGAACAAGAATGCTTGGGTGTTTGCTGCGGGTTACACTCAATAACACATCTATTCAAATCATAATCATATCATATATCTATTCAAACATAAGGAAGTACGTCACAGCAAGGAAATGTTATAAATATCAGTCGTTGAGTGAAGGCCTTCTTACACGCATAAGAACAGTAACGCTGACATTTACAAATATGTATATCTATACCTGCAACCAATATTTTACGAACATTATGACATGTTCACAAAACTTAAATGGGGGTTGTGCCCTCAGCGGTGTTATATTTGGCATGATAAAAATACTATTTTTGGCGATAAAAGCAAGTTCAAGATCATTTTTGACAATACAAATGTTTTGTCAATTTTTTTTTTTGTAAGAGTTACAAAATCCTTTAAAGGTCTAGAAGTTCTGGGTCACAATAAGTCTCTGAAATCATTCCTGAATCATTTAAACCAAGCAGTGCAGGTTATCTAAGCATTCCGTCGATGATAATACCATGTAACAGAAAGTAGCAATATTAAAAAAAGTTTTCACGCTATCATCATTGCAGCGAGCGTCACCAGGTGTATCTACTAACTACAATGCCAGCCGCCACGCTGCAGTGTGACAGCTCTGCACGAGCAGGGGCGCGCACGGCTGTGCACTTTTTCCTCGTCCGGTTGGCAAACTGGCGGCAGCTATGACAAACAATGCGCAACTATTGCAACAAAAGACTATCACGGCTGAGCGAAGCGTTAGCCTCTTGGTTCCGATCACTGTCACACCGTCCATTGCACCAGTGAGCGTCCGTTAAGTCGGTCAGGGTCACACCCCTTGCTACGCATGATGCGTTCATGGCTGGTTACAACCTGAAAAGGACAGAATGCCACAAACCGAATTATTATGTGCATTGCGCACACCATCATACGCATTCCCATTATATGAAACGATATGTTAAAGGGACACTGTCCACTCAAAGTCAAATTTGATATGTTAAAGACAGACGAATTTTGATAAGCACCATGAGGTCCGATTTTTAAAATTCGCGCCCAGTCGCCCAATATCGCCGTTCAAAGTTCCGTTTTCTTCCAGCCAATGAGGTTGACGAGTCCGCCACCACTACGTACCAAAATCAATTAATTGCAGCCTTGTGCAAACTATGGAAATAAGTGATTTTGCGTAAGCATTCTTACCCAAATTTGTAATGCAGAACATTTTCATGTTATATGCCTGGTTTTAAGCTCAATAATAGTCATGAAGGAAATATTGTTACGAGAAGGAAAGATTTGCTCCGATTTTTTTTTTTTACTTTTACTAAGGATTTTTGATTCCAGCATAATGAAGTTTTCCCGACCAAGGCTTTTCTTATGATTGGTCCTCCGGATTCCGGAGAGATTACCAAATGAAAAAAAAAAAACGTCTGTTCACGTTTCCATGGCAACGACTCAAATGCGGCAGATTGCGGCTAGATTCAGTTAACAGGAACCAACAATGTATAGCGCATCGGCGTCTCATCCAATGCAATAGCGTCAACTGACGGTTGGCAGTTGATATCCCTCTCTGTGATTACAGTTAACTTGAGCAAACGTTCCATTGTACGTAATGGTGTGTATAACGTAATCAGTTTTAGGAAATCTCCCCACCTCCCCACCCCCCCCCCCGCGCTAATGAAAAGCTTCCCCCCCCCCCCCCCCCCCCCCATGCTCCTCGCTTTCCGTTGTCTCCTCCCCCACCACTCTCTCGCCCTCCCCTCTCCCCCTCCTGCCCATACCCACCCCCGAGTCTTCACTCGGCCACCATTTACACCAACCCACTCACACCACCCCACCTCTCCCCAACGTCGCTCCCCTTAGTCCCCTGGCACCCTCTCCGTCCCCCACACCCGCCCCTCCCCCGCTCCCTTTCCTGTATCGGTATATCAATTTCCCTAGCGGATAAGACGCCCCGGCGCGCAGTGTCCCTTCCTAGTTATGGCTTTTCCCTTGTGACTTGCTTATCATCAAAGCTGTGGAAAGGCAGTGTTTAATTAGTGTAATGAAAGTGGCGACAGAATTTGCTCTTCATTAAGGAGAAAATTTACAAATAATACAGTCCCCAACGATTGTCAAAGTGTAAGTGAACGGAGACANTCATACCCTCATATGTAGTAGTAAGTGCAGCAATCGTCTCATACCCTCATATGTAGTAGTAAGTGCAGCAATCGTCTCATACCCTCCAACATGCGATGTTGCTAGTTCTCTATATAGTGGCTCAACTGGCTCAACCATCTAGCGACTGACGAGTTCAGGACGGACGGACGGACGGACGGACGGACGGACGGACGGACGGACGGACACACACACACACACACACATACATACATACATACATACACCACAGCATACACACACACAGCATACACACACACAAACACACACACACACACATACACACACACACACACACAGAACACAGCACACAGCACACACGCGCACGCACACATAACACACACTCACACGCACACATACACACATGCTAACATACACACATAAATATACACGCACGCACGCACGCATGCGCGCCTGTGATTTTAATGAGCTCACTAACCAGTCTGTATATGGCTGTGTTCAGCTATCTGTATAAAGAACGGGGCGGACTGGCGGCGCTGCAGTTTTTAATGGTGTCTATACGGGCTTATCTGGCTTATCTGGCCAGGACCGGTCCCCGCTGACGCTGGTGCAGCGTCTTTTTCCGGGCGTGTTTTTCGTGCCTGTCCGAGCCTGTCTAGGCAGTGACGCCGGGCCGGGGCTGGAGGGCCCGGCAGTGACGCCGGGCCGGGGCTGGAGGGCCCGGCAGTGACGCGGCGGCCGGGGCTGGCGGGCCCGGCAGTGACGCCGGGCCGGGGCTGGCGGGCCCGGCAGTGACGCCGGGCCGGGGCTGGAGGGCCCGGCAGTGACGCCGGGCCGGGGCTGGCGGGCCCGGCAGTGACGCCGGGCCGGGGCTGGAGGGCCCGGCAGGAGACCGCCTGTGATGCACGCTGCATGCCAACAGCGCCACTTGGTACTTACACGGCTGCAGCGACAGGCGACAGGCTGACAGCAGCGACAGGCTGCAGCGACAGGCGTGTTCAGCCTCCGTGATGACGTCACACGGCCACAGCCTGTCGCTGCAGCGACAGGCTGTCAGCCTCCGTGATGACGCCACACTGGCCACAGGCGCTTGCAGCGACAGGGCGTGTTCAAGCCTCCTGTGATGACGTCCACACGGGCACACAGGCGCTGCCAGCGACAGGCGTGTTCAGCCTGCCGGTGATGACGGTTCACAACTGGGCCACAGGCGCCTGTGGCTACCACAGGCCGTGTCTCAGCCTCCCGTCGATGATGACGCCCACCACCGGCAGCAAAGCGAGCGCTGCAGCGCCCACAGGCGTGTTCACGCCTCACGTGAATGACGTCTAACATGCCGGCCACAGGCGCATGCAGCGACCAGGCAATGTTCAGCCTCCGTGATGATGCACGTTCACCACGGCACAGGTCGGTAGTGCAGCCGACAGCCTGTCCAGCCTCCGTGATCGAACCGTCCCCACACCCGGCCACAGGCGCTGCCGAGGCGCCAGGCGTGTTCCAGCCCTCTCCGTGTATGATGACCGTCACCCACAGGCCACAGGCGCTGCAAGCGATCATGGCCGCCCGTGTTCAGCCTCCGTGATGATCCGACTGCATCACACGGCGTTAGGCGACATATCATGTGACGCAATCGACAGACCGGGTGAAATATTGCCGAAACTGGCAACAAAATCACCGATTTTGTATTCCTGCGATGGAAACAGAGCAAACGATATTTGTTCATATTGAAAGCACTTGGATCTGCGGTACTTCGCAGCTTTCGATATTTTTTCGATACACAAATACCGTCTGTTTTCTTGAACATGATTTTACAAATTAGTAATATTTCGCTTTTTCCTGTGGATTGCTGTGGCCACTAGCTTTGGTGGATGTAAAACGTCCAAAACATTTTGGTTTGGAGAGGCCAGATTCCAGGAAGTTTTACGTGATTCTTAAACTCGCCGTATTTCGTCTCCTCGTGAATGAAGACTGATTACAAATCTCATTTTTTAATTGGTTTGTGTTTCATTATATGTAACAATAAACATGTATTTTTCGACGGATTTCATGTTTTTTTTTGGGGGGTGGGGGGTGGGGGGTCGTGTTACAGACGACAGAGGCTGAAACCGACACGTTCCTGGAGCGTGTACGGCGCCGCCAGGCTGCACCGCACATCAGTCATGGTCGTGACGAGCCGGCTCCGCTGCAGGCCACTCGGCCCACCAGATCACCAGGCTACGTTCGGACTGCGTTCTACACGTGCTGGAACATACTGTCTGTCATAGGCGGCGGAACGGGAGCGGGGGCCGTCTCGATGTCAAGGGTGCAGCGGCCCACACGACAGGCACCGCCGGCAGGCCGACGACGTGACCCTTGCATTTGCAACGGAGGAGGGCAAGACGTCATTTAGCAATGTTGTCCCCCTAGAAGTACTCGGCGCCGTGGCTAAGGGTCATTATATTTAAGTGACTTATTATTTTTCCCAGGTAGAAAAAATTGCTATGGCAAACATATTTTTTTTAACTGCGTGCGTTAGTGTATGTGTTTTACAAGGCCAGAAAGCGTCTAGATGAATATGTATGCCTCTGGGTGTTATTTCCGTTGAAAGTGTCGAGCCAGAGCCTTGCGTCAACTATCCAGTGCTCCCATCTGGCCCGACCCCCGGTAGACCCCTCGTACCTCGCCCAGTTCGCCCGCCTTAGTAGGTACCGACGGAGCGTTCTAGCTCTGGAGTTGACTTAGAATACTGGCACCGAGCTTTGCCCCGGCGGCTCGTTGCGCCGGTGGGAAGGAGGCCACCCGCCTGTTAATATCATATCCCGATCCGCGCTCTCCCTTCCCGCGGAGTTTTCCAGCCGTAATAATTCGAAGAGAACCATGACCAAGAAAAGATACTCGACAGTGAGAGAACACTTAAACGACTACATTATGCTGCATCAGTTCTACGTCGTCTTACTACATTTCAACGAAATTGATGTAGCCCTTTGGAAGATAATGACGCTTCAATGACGTCATGTCATGCCATTTTTGGTGAAAAAACGTTAAGTGTTTGAAAAATCGTTGAAAATCGAGTTTTGAAGCAATTTGCAAAAAAGTAATTAAAAATGTAAACGTTAAAACGCACGTATTCAACAGATAACCTATATTTGGTTTTTCGACCAAAAACATACAAATAAACTGATTTTTTCAAAAAGTTAACAAAATCATTTTTAAATATGTTTAAAAATGCAATAAATATAAGAGAACCACATATGAACATTGGACAACACCCAAGCCAAATTTGAAAACAATATTTTTATTTTTGACTGACTTTTGTTCCCTAAATATTAGTAACTCATGACGTCATTTAAACTCATGACGTCAGAAGTTACGTTTTTTGGCTTTAACGATGAGACATAAATGTATAATAAAATGCATAAATGTATAAATGCCACTGCATAAAAATACATAAATGTCACTATTGTTTTTCAGAGACACAACTGGTCGAGAAACACGCATTTTATTTAGATTTAGCAATTTACTATTTTGACCTTATATGACCTGACCGTGACCTTATATGAGGTTTGGTTGAGAAAATAGTTGTTGCTGCATAATTATTCGTGGAAAATAACACATAAAACATATGTTGCATGACTTCGTATATATTTTGCTCATTAGTGACCGTTTGTGACCTGACCTTGACCGTGCCTTGATCTGTGCTCACAATTTACATTTTGTTTCATGTGGAGTTGCATTATACCTTTGAGACAGCACTTTGTGCTTTATCATTATGGTATAATATATATATATATATATATATATATATATATATATATATATATATATATATATATCATTGATATTGAATCAGACTTGTGCCTGGATCTCGAAGTTGGATCTGGCATACTTAATGCTGCTGACAAACCTGACCCTCCCCTCGGTCAACAATAATTGGGCTGTAGAGTGAAATCGAAGTGTCCCTCCCCCTTGCCCAGAATTATTTCACCACCACTGATGCCTAGAATATACCGTTTGCTAGAATGCCTAGAATATACCGTTTGCCGAAGCGTTCCACCTTAGTTCGACTCATTAGGAACTGTGACTGTTTATATGTTGTCTGCGTCTTGTCGTTCACGGCGTGCCGACTAACCTATTCCTCCCGCGTTATACCATATACCGCGTTATACCATATACCGCGTTATACCATATACCGCGTTATACCATATACCGCGTTATACCATATACCGCGTTCTAAGTTCTAACGACTGTGTCAGCTATGCCGCCGGCCGCATTGACTGCCAGATGGTTCATTCGTCCCCACGGCGAACCTTGGAAGCTACAACAACTCCACTCCAGACAGCGATGCCACAAGCTGGACAGGCGCCAGGCTGAGCAGTTTTGGAGGAAACAGAATATGGCATGCGACTGCAAAAAGAAGAAGAAAGAAACGTTGCGTGATCTGTTTTACAGGCTGCGATCAAGGCTGCGTTTTACATTGATTCGCTGGTCAGACTCGTGGCCAGCGAATAATTGTCGATGTGTCCAGATTTGGAGGACTGGAGGAATGTGTCCGGATTTGGTGCGGTGGCCTACATACATTGGTGGGTGTCGTGCGGGGTGCTGAGCTGCCGGCTGACCTCGGTAGCCCGGGGTACATACATTGGTGGGTGTCGTGCGGGGTGCTGAGCTGCCGGCTGACCTCGGCAGCCCCGGGGTTACATACATTTGGTGGGTGTCGTTGGCGGGGGTGTGGAAGCGTGGCCGGCTGACCTCGGCAGCCTGGGGGTACATACATGTGGGTGGGTTCGGTGCAGAGGTTGCTGAGCTGCCGGCTGACCTCGGGCAGCCCGGGTACATAACATTGGCTGGGTGTCGCGGGGTGCTGGAGCTGGCCGGCTACCTCGGGCAGCCCGGGGGTACATACATTGGTGGGTGTCGTGCGGGGTGCTGAGCTGCCGGCTGACCTCGGCAGCCCGGGGGTACATACATTGGTGGGTGTCGTGCGGGGTGCTGAGCTGCCGGCTGACCTCGGCAGGACCCAGGGGTACATACATTGGGGTGTTCGTGCGGGGGTGCTGAGCTGGCCGGCTGGACCTCGGCAGCCCGGGGTACATTACATGTGGTGGGTGTCGTGCGGGGTGCGAAGCTGCCGGCTGACCTCGGAAGCCCGGATGTACATACATTGGTGGGTGTCGTGCGGGGTGCTTGAAGCTGCCGGCTGAACCTCGGTAGCCGGGTACATAACATGTGGGAATGTCGTGCGGGGTGCCTGAGCTGCCGCTGACCTCGGTAGTCCGGGGGGTACATACATTTGGGGTGTCGTGCGGGGTGCGGAGCTTGGCCGGCTGACCCTCGGTAGGCCCGGAGGTACATACATGGTGGGTGTCGTTGCGGGTGCTGAGCTGCCGGGCTTGACCGCGGTTAGTCCGGGGTACATACATTGGTGGGTGTCGTGCGGGGTGCTGAGCTGTGCCCGGTGACCTCGGCAAGCCCGGGGGTACATATTTATTTATTTATTATTTCATTTCACTTCAATAGACCTTCCACCTTAAAGGGCTATTCATAGGTCACGTTCTTAAAAGACAATTAGATATCCCTGAAACTCTATCGCGGTACATCTCCGTCCTCCAGATAGGCAACTTTCTGATCAATTTTCACAATTCTACGCATTTCAAATAAACACACAATTTTCGAAAAACACGATTCTCTTCAAAACTTACGTGCACCTAAAGGCAACTCGACCTGAGACCGGCCCCTGATGGTAGGGTATAAGCGTACGCTGGCACGTAAGCCACCGCGTGAGTAAGCCGAGATTTTTGCCGGGCTCTAGGGTCAGAGGGCTATTCATTAGTAGCGAGTGATAGTAAAGACTCCGTGTCAGCAATAGCTGTTCGGCCTCACCAAACGGGCAGTGGCACTGTCTGTTTTGTGAGGCGAACAAGCTGTCGGTTGAACATAAAGGTCAGAAGGTCACGTCTGATAAGCGAAACGCTGAAACAGGGCGAGGGCGGCTGACTGGGAGTTCTGAGATCTGAGAGACGATGGAGGTGCAGATTGTTTGCGAAGAGGTGCAAGTTATGTGAGATCCTCTGCACATATGATGCAATATTACGTTATTCACAGAAAAATATTAAACAAACATATGTTTATAAAGTTGTAGTAGGAGTGAAAAGCTCGGGATTCACCCGTATTCTTTTATATTACAATAGCATCCATATATTATAAATTACCAATAATATATAATATATTATATATATTATATCATATATATAATATAATATATATTAACTTATTTGTGAAAGTAGGGGAGCAGGTTTTCTCTCGTAAATTTATCGATGAACTATGACAGCGTAAAAAAATTGAGTCTCTCGCTCTCGCCTCTCGCTCTCGCTCTCGCTCTCGCTCTCGCTCTCGCTTCCTCGCTCTCGCTCTCGCTCTCGCTTCTCGCTCTCGCTCTCGCTCTCGCTCTCGTCTCGCTCTCGCTTCTCGCTCTCGCCTCTCGCCTCTCCGCTCTCCTCTCGCTCTCGCTCTCGCTCTCGCTCTCGCTCTCGCTCTCGCTCTCACTCTCGCTCTCACTCTCGCTCTCACTCTCCCTTTCGCTTTCGCTCTCGCTCTCGCCTCGCTCTCGCTCTCGCTCTCGCTTCTCGCTCTCGCTCTCGCTCTCGCTCTTCGCTCTCGCTCTCGCTCTCGCTCTCCGCTCTCGCTCTCGCTCTTCGCTCTCGCTCTCGCTCTCGCTCTCGCTCTCGCTCTCGCCTCTCGCTCTCGCTCTCGCTCTCGCTCTCGCTTCGCTTCTCGCTCTCGCTCTCGCTCTCGCTCTCGCCTCTCGCTCCTCGCTCTCGCTCTCGCTCTCGCTCTCGCGTCTCGCTCTCGCTCTCGCTCTCGGCTCTCGCTCTCGCTCTCGCTCTCGCTCTCGCTCTCCGGCTTCTCGCTCTCGCTCCGCTCTAACGCTCTCGCTCTCGCTCTCGCTCTCGCTCTCGCTCTCGCTCTCGCTCTCGCTCTCGGCTCTCCTCTCGCTTCTCGCCTCTCCGCTCTCGCTCTTCGCTTCTCGCTTCGCTCTCGCCTCCGCTCTCGCTCTCGCTCTCGCCTCTTCGCTCTCGCTCTCGCTCTCGCTCTCGCTCTCGCTCTCCTCTCGCTTCTTCGCTCTCGCTCTCGCTCTCGCTCTTGCTCTCGCTCTCGCTCTCGCTTCTCGCTTCTCGCTTCTCGCTTCTCGCTTCTCGCTTCTCGCTTCTCGCTCTCGCTCTCGCTCTCGCTCTCGCTCTCGCTCTCGCTCTCGCTCTCGCTCTCGCTCTCGCTCTCGCTCTCTCTCTCTCTCTCTCTCTCTCTCTCTCTCTCTCTCTCTCTTCTCTCTCTCTCCTCTCTCTCTCTCTCTCTCTCTCTCTCTCTCTCTCTCTTCGCTCGCTCTCTCATCATGCGAGCTTCTCTTTCGTACAGCCACCTATTCTCGAGACCATTTGAAAGGGGTGGCTATCGATATCACTGAGATGCCAATGTCGGTGCGCGGAAACAAGTATGCATTGGTGGTAATGGACTATTTCACCAAGTATGTGTCCAAATATGCAATGCCAAATCAGACCGCTGAGACGGTGTCAGAATGTCTACTCGACATGGTACTGCGACATTCTTTGCCGAGAGTTTTGCCCGCGTCAATGTGGTCCTCTCTGGAATAGTATGCCGTGTGACCAGAGAAACCAAACCTGTTCTTGGCCAAAGATTCAAATGTGACTTTTTCACTCTTGGTTACCTAACTTACAGGGCCACGTCGTCAAATATATAAACGACAATTGCCTCCACTACCTGACCATTCGTTTTTTTGCCACAGATCAAACGAGACGTTTTTACTGTTCTTGTTCTTGTTCATGTTATTCATGATCCGTCGTGCGAACACAGTAATTTTTCAGGGACACATCAGTCAAACAAAGGGACAATGTAAGACAAAAACACACACAAAAACATACCTACTCAGTTGCGCTGCATCTTTACACAGCCAGTCGACGGCGTGCCATTTTGAAATTTGTTTACATGGACGCATTGGTTGCCTCGCCAGGGCGACTGTTCCAACTCTGAAGGCGGCTCGGTAGGCAAAACACTTCTGATGCTTGAAGCCGCACTCTTCGGAGATGGAGCCGCTCGGTGCACGTCAGAGCGTGTCTCGCGAGTCGCTTACGTTCCGATCGCCGCGTAAAACATCGACCGGGACGGCCGCGGGGGCGTCTGGGTCATGTTTAGAGCCGCGGTACCACCCCACCATTCAGGCAGTCGCGCTCCTCGACAAAGCTCGCCGATTCTTGACCAGTGCAGGGAGTTTAAAGCAGCGAGTTGATGGACACGGCGACGTACGCCGGTCACGTACACGAGCTGCGAAGTTAAACCTTTTGGACGCGGTGTAACTGATAATCAGCTGCTCCGCCCCAAATGGGCAGGCAGTAAATGATCTGGGGAAAAACGTGAGCTTGAATGATTGTGATTAGGGCTGAGAAGAAAAGTGGCGTCGAAATCTGTTGAGGACACGAGGAGGATGCAGCAGCATCGGCGCACAACTACAGAGGTATGCTGATCCCAGGTCAGTGCCTGGTCCAGTCACTCCCAACAATTTGATTGCGTCAGATGACTCGAAAGTGCTGCCAAAAAAATTGATTTGGAAGTTTGCAGCTTTTCGCAGAGACGTTTTGGTGTCGAGTAAAATAAAGTCACTTTTGGAAGCGTTCTTTTTCAGACAGTTTGTTTGAACGAGTTGTGCACCGACGCCATTGACTCTTCAATGATAATTTTGTGTTGAAGCATACTACCAACTGTCAGGCAGCGAGCTGTCGAGAAGCTGAGTGTCATCCGCATAGCATATCATGCTATAGCATATCACTGTCACCATTGTTCATTGTTATTAACATCGTGCTCTTAACCATGTTTTTATATGTATTCATATTTGTATTTTATATGCATTTGTATTCGCATTTTACATGTATTTGTATTTCATGTTTATTCTTACGTATCCTTACATTTTTATTTTGTTTGTGTATTTTTTATTTTCATCCTTTATTTTGTACACATTTTAATATTATCTGACTTCAGCTGTTAGTGGGCGTGTCAGCCCGTTGGTGATATTTATCAATAAACAAATAAACAAATAGACTTGGAGTACCTGAACGCCTCCACAGCGACCAAGACCGGCAGTTTGAGTCGGCTGTCTTACAGTCTCAGTGTAGACGACTAGGCATTGAAAAGACCCGAAAATCACCATACTGACCGGAGAGTGATGATTCAACCGCACGCTCAAAGACATGTCCTCAAAATTCTTAAAGCCATGTGGATCCGACTGGGACGGTCATTTGGCGTCTCTTACTTTCGCCTACAACACGTCTAAGCACTCGGTGACCGGTTTCACGCCATTGTTCCTAGTGCATGGGCACGAAGCCTACCTTCCAGTTGACGAACTTTTCGGCGTGAGGAACGAGGTGTCGATGATCGACACCTTTGTCGAAAACAAACTCCGCCAGCTCGACAAGCGTACGCCAGTTCAAGACAACATCGTCAAGGCAGCTCCACGACATGACTGATCAAGGCGCGCGAAGATACATCACGAGAGATTTCTTACGAGGCCCCGGTCAGAGAGTGTGGGTGCTGGATCACACTGCTAACGTTGGTGGCAAGCGCAAGCTGGCCTTGCGTTACAAAGGCCCAGCAACTATAATACAGAGGCAGGGCCCTAGCGATGAAGGAGTCACCTACAAGGTCAGCATGCCAGGAGGCAAGGAAACGAACATTCGCCACAATCATCTGAAGCCTATGAAGTTGAGAGAACGAGACGACCCGGCGGATCAGCCAACCACGCGTGACCAACGAGAGAAGCAGCCGGAAAACGAGGCATAAAAGGATCAGGACACAGGCATCACATCAAGGACAGTATTCCACTCCCCAGTTTCGTGTGGATGCCCAGCTAGATGGCCGTGGAACAGCTACCGCAGCTAGCTAACAGATATGTGACGAAATATGGGCTGGTTTCCAGGCCTCCAGTAAGTTACCCTGTCCTACATTACTAGGCAAATTGTAACATATTTTGGGCCACTATGCTCAGCAGAAACAATGTTCGTAGATGTGTGAATATTGATATACGTTCCGCCAACATGTATAATGCAGTATGTATGATGCACACCAATGTGATTGACAGATATGGACCCCGATCAAGTAAAGACGCGAGACGGCGCTCCGCAGTCAGCCGAACAGTTCAACCTGTTGGAGGCTCGCTGCAACGAACTCCAGAGCACGGTGGACGAGTTGCAGCTCCGGGTGGACGTAATGGAGAGTCAACAGACGCCGCCCGACGCAGCAGAACCAGACGGTACCGCGACGAAAAGCAGATAAAGATTGATACTGACGAGGTCACGCCACTCGATTTGCCGATGACGGACTCATCGTTTAACCTTATTCCTCGGTTTGTCAGCCTGGGAGCCGACGATGTAGACAATCTTCTCGCGGAGGCCGAGGGTGTAGGACAGGGTATCTATGATGAGGACGTGCGAGAACTCATATAAATGTACGTTTCCGTGTCGCCCCAAGGAGATGATACCGCAGATGACGTGGTCATGGAGCTGGGGTAGTTACTGCAGGAGCCGGCCTTCCGTGTGACATTGACGGGAGAGGCGCCATCCGATTCAGCCACGACATCCCGCGTGACGGAGACAGACCTCCAGCGGTCATGCCTCCATCCAGTCCAAAAGGGCAAACTGCACCTAATCCTGGGGGATAGTTTGGCGGCTGACCTCGACTCGCAATGAACCAAAGGAGTTATGTGATGAACCCTGCCGTACGGGGAGACGTTGCACAAGGAAAGCCAGTTGATTAAGGGGCACATCCAGGAGTGGGAGGATGAAGCGCGTAAACACAACCTGAGGCTGGGAAAAGTGTTTATATGACTGGGAAGTAACGAGGTTTACTGCAGGCCCAACGAGAAGCCAAAGGGTCTGTCGGAGAGGGACGTGAAGGAGGTTTTGGAAGATCTACGGGCTAACGAGATTCCTTTGGCAGGCCCAGCACCTCGACTCTGGTATGACGCAGGGACACAGTACGAAGATACGCCGGCGTTCCACGCCGACCAGACACTGAAGAAGATGGCAGCGGCACACGGGGCGCAGTTCGTGCTCTACCTCGGATGCCTCTGACCTGCATGGTCAAGCGCCGGCACGTCGTGCGGAGCGACCTCGCCTGCCACTGGTTCAAGCGGGACGGCGTACACTTCAGCCCCCTAGGTTACCAGAAAGTTCAGAAGAAACTCGGTAACCTGTTTGGTTAAGTGCTCGTGCTCACTACCATACTGTAATCGACGTGCTCGATATCGACACGGTCGATGGTCAGAAGTGTTTAATTGTTTGTGTTTTCGATTTTGTTCAGTGCGTATCTTCGGTTAAATGGTGAGATATTAGTCATTTATGTTGGGGTGAGGTGTGTGGGTCGCGAAAGATTATTTCTAAGTGCGTCGCCCTTGCCGTGCCTCCCGCTGGGCTCGCCCCTGCGAGCGGCCGGGTCCGCCTCCCGCTGAGCGCGCGCCTGCGACGGGCGGCGCGCGAGGTCAGAGGTGAGAGCTAGAGGTGGCAAAAGTTGAAATTTTCGGGAACCATAACCGGACCGGCATCATAAGTTAAAGTTTAGAACCAGTGGGACCGGGTGAAATACAATTTGGGACCGGTTAGGGACCATATAGCAAATAAATGCTTTTAAACTTATATGGAAATATGCACTCTGCAGGAAATTAAACAAAGCCATAAACATTAGCAAGATGGCTCGGAAACCACTAAATCAAGAACACAATTGATCTTGAAAAACCTTGAAAGCATCATATTGGGTCAAAGCTGGCCAGAACTACCTAATTGCCGCTCACACACCAATAATTATCAGACAAAATCATAAGGTGCATAAATGGCAAGATAAACTAGTCATTTATTGCAAGAAAATAAATGAAGCAAGTTCCGGGCCATGATACCTTACATAATGCAAAACAAACCATAGTTTATTTCATCAAAAATATGTTTGTATTATGCCTACTGCCCTGCATTTCAACCCGCACTGTCCATGAATGAAATTGAAATTGCCTTTTTATATTGTTTCAAGCTTTTCAAAATATGGATCAGATCTGAACAAATTTGGGCCCAGATCGCTGTGTCAAAGGCGCAAGCTCCATAGCCCCTATGCAACAATCGGCCCACGTTGGGCAGAACGTTGGATAGGAGGACGCTGAACGATGTGCGTTCGAGGCAGGGAAACGGTTGTTATTAAAACCACCGGTGTTGGCCCACTTTGACCGAGATATGAGGTCGTCGTGTCACTGATGGGGGGGTGCTAGCCCATGGTTATAGGGTGTTGCTTAGTGTACATGACCACCAGCCGGAGAGAGACTGTGGTTTCTTTTTCTCGTACTTTGAACGACACGGAGCGGCGATTGTCGCAGGACGGATCGAGAGGCCCTGCATGTGGTAGCGGGCGTTTTTCCCGGGGAAAAAATTTCAAACCTACTATCTGGCGGGGTAGGTCGTTCCGGTGGCAAACTGACCATAAGCCCCTGTTAGGCTTAATCGGTGAGCAGAAGCCACTCCCCCTCATGGCGTCACCACGAGTAGTACGCTGGGCCATGATGTTGTCAGCCTATGATTACAGACTAGAGTACCGTGCTGGCAGGTTGCAGGGTCACTGTGATGCTCTGAGCCGGCTGCCACTGTCTGACGCGCCGGCTGACGTCAGCAGTCCCGTGCCAGCTGAGCTGGTCCACATGATGGAAGTTCTGGACTCCAGTCCAGTCACGGCGCAGCTGATTCGACAGTGGACCGCACGGGATCAGTTGTTTGCAGGCCGTTTTTTTATCGATATGTTCAGGGGAGGTTGGCCCTCTAGTGGGGTCCATTGTCGCCCGACCTTTGGCCCATAAGAGTGGTTCGGGAGTCGGAGCTCAGCTCCCAAGGCGGCTGCGTTCTCTGGGGGGCGCGTGTGATTGTTCCTCCTCAAGGTCGTGCAGCGGTTCTGCGCCTCCTGCACAGTGGCCACTGTGGGGAGAGCAGGACAAAGTCATTCGCGAGACGCTATGTTTGGTGGCCAAACATGGATAGGGATATTTCGGAAATGGTCAGTAAATGCTCCATTTGTCAAGAATGGCGCACAAGCCTGCCTGAGACGCCCATCCATCCCTGGGAGTGGCCGTCTGGATCTTGGCAGCGGGTGCATATAGACTATTGTGGCCCGTTCCATGGCAGCATGTTTCTGATTATAGTTGACGCCCATTCTAAGTGGATGGACGTTTTTCCGTGTCGGCAGGCTACGACCGAGACAACGTTAGAGAAGCTGAGATGCTCATTTGCGTGTTGGGGAGTCCCCAACACACTGGTTTCTGACAACGCCCAGTGTTTTGTCTCCCCAGAGTTTGAGGCATTTTGTCGGGTTAACGGTATTTGTCACCTGACCTCGCCTCCTTTTTCTCCGAAGTCGAATGGGCTGGTAGAGCGGGCTGTTCAGACATTTAAACGCAGTTTCAATAAACAGGAAAGGGGCTCAGTGAACACAAAAGTGTCACGGTGTCTTTCAACTCCGTTTACAAGCCATCCACAGCACCAACGCACAACGTCACAAGAGAGCATGTTCGGCCGTCATTTACACACTCCGTTAGATGTTTTCTGCGGCCGGACCTGGGTAAAACTTGGTGCGCGCGTGAGCATGCAAAACAAAAACGGTACAACGACCGTGGGTGTCGGCAGGGATTTCACGAACGCTGTGTATTGGTGACCCGGTTTACGTCTTCCGCTGCTCGGTCAGCTGCAAGGGGCGAAAGTAGAAATTGGCTCTAGGTGATTAATTGATAGGAACGGATAGTGAAAGCTTCACTGTCCGGTTGAGGGATGGTCGTGACCGTGTAGTTGTGCGACATGTGATCGTTGTGCGTCCGTTGCTGCCGGCAGTAGTGGTGGTAGCACAGGGCAGAAAACTGGGAATCGGACCCTGCGGATCTTGACGTATCGCCGCCGGCTGCACTGGGTCCGCCGAGCCAGCTGCAGTTGGTGCGCCCTGTTCTGCGGCCGGGACTGTTTCCCCAGTGTTGGGTGCGGCGGGTGATCGGTTCATTCCGGCCCCGCCGGCGGCCGTAGCGCCGGCAGGGTCTGATCGTGTGTTGCGTGCCAGGCCTCTTCCCGGGCCGGACGGTTACGTTGATGCCTAAGGCCTGTTGCCCGGTTACCACACCTGTTAAAATTTGTGCGGTCCTGTTTTGACGAATGTCAGAGTTTGTCGGTTAAAAAATTGTTCGTGTGATATTGTGGTATTGTTTTATCTTAAATCTGGGTAGGGAGGGATGTGAGCTGGTAATGTAGCCACCGCGCGCTGCCGGCCGCCCGACCCGCGGTGAGCCGACCGACCGTGCCCCGAGGCGGGGCCGGTCACGTGACCGAGCGCCTGCGAGGGACCCTGGCCATGCTAATACATTCAGTCGAGCACCAGACCCCGCTGTGTCTCAGGTAGGTGCTATGATGATCTACATTTTCTGAAATTTGGGTGACCTTTGGTTAGTATCTTAAGGGTCAACGAGGTCACGAAGGACAAATTCTGTCACAATGTCACCCCAATTTAGGAATTTTGACCTCTTGTGACGTCACAGGTCACCAGCAAGTTGCTAAGTTGGTCAGGGATGAGCTGACATTGGCTTGCCGAATGGCGTTTTAATCGTTCCGATCTCACGGATGGTTCCGAAGATATCGCTTCGCCAACCTCGATTCTGTCCGCCGTCTTGGAATTAAAATGCATATAACTCAACAATTTACCAACCGATTTCCATTTTTTTACGTCAAACGATCCACTATTGAGTTGCCGTAAATGTCGCACAAACCATTGTCTGTTCTGCTTATTTTTTTGTTTATTCACGACAACATGCGAGGGGGGCACACTGATAAAGTGCCCCCTCCAGTGCGCGTGTTTAAGTGTAGTGGTCATCTTCCCATCCAAAGCTTTCGATTGCGACCATAATCACCCAACCGTGATATTGTTGGCAAAGGTCAAAGTCAGGTCACAAAAGCTTACTATGCGCGAAATATCTACGAAATCATGCGACATATGCTGTATGGGTTAATTTACACGTATAATTCGATAGTTGACGTCATTTTACCACTACTTATTCTACAGGGCTGTCCCATAATTGTGTCACAACCCTTCCAGCCCGCAGAACGCGAAAACGAAAAAGTCGACGGCGGCATGGTTTATTTTACAGATGAACCCCGCTCTTCTTCTGGTACAGGTTCTCATACGGTCGGCATGCCGGACATCCAGGTTGTCAGCAGCTCTGAGCTGATTCCTGGACCAGGCCGCTCGGACTGTCTTATCAGCGTGCCCTCATACGTAGCGTGGGTACCATTTTGTTTCATCTCGTCTGGGACTATCGCCCCAGATTTTCGATTGGCGACAAGGGTCCGGGGCTGTTGGTGGCCACTCATCTTTGGTCTAGAACGCCGAAAGTGGGATTGACACCACTCCTGCGTCTTGCGGGCTCGATGTGCTGGGGCGCCGTCTTGTTGAAAAACGGCCATTGACATGTCAGCAAGAAGTTTGACTTGAGTCCAAGAAGTTTGACTTGAGTCGGAGGGGCGTTCTGCTTCCGCCGCGTCATCGCAGACGTCGCCATCTTGCTGAGGATCTCCTCCTACGTAGTAGTCAGCCGTCACGGTCTGGCCCCGGGGGATGACTTGCAGGTCAGAATAGCCCACGATAGCTCATCATTCATCCCCCACACCAGAATCTTCAGCGGCTGCTTGACGGTCTCGGTTGGAGGGACTTCCGAGCTTTGATGGGCCCAAACCTCGGTCGTTTTGTCGGTTGGGCGGGTGGAAGAGCTCAAACGGAGACTCTTCCGCGAACAAAACCCGTCTCTAGTCCTGGACGGTCAAGTCGCACGTCGCCATGACGAACTCCAGCCTCTTGCGCTTCTGCGACTTCGTCAGCCTTTGCTGGAGGCGGGGTTTGATGGGTTTTAGCCGCAAGGATTTCCTCAGGTATCTGAGCACCGATGACTTGGATACCTGGTGACCGCTGGCTGCCAGACTCCGCGCCAGTTTTCTTGTTGAGTGGCCTCTCTTCAGCGCGGACTTGGCCATTGCGATGTTGGCCACTGGGATGACAGAGCTCTTCCTCCCGCGCCCCGTTCGGTTCTCCAGGGTCTGTCCGCCTTTGTCGTGGGACATCCAGTGGCAGATGGGGCGAAGAGTGACGCCCAGATTCTCGGCAACCTGACCATGGGTCATTCCGCTGTCCACCATGCCGACAGCCCGACAAGCGTGTCGACCAAAGACTGCTCTTGACCATTCGGAACCTGTCCGCGCGCGTGGTTGCCATTCCGGAAATGACCCCAAGCCACCCTCCCAGTGGGCCGGGTCAGGTCGGTCAGCGGGTCACGTGACCAGCGGACTCGCAACGAAGCCCTGATTGCCGGTTCTCGCGAAATTCCATTTCTGGTGCGTCCAGCTTGAAGAAATGGAGCTTGTGGAAGGGTGTGACATAAATTGTGGGACACCCTGTAAGTCAGGTCAGGTCACATCAGGGTACAATATCATACAAGGTTGCAATATTATACTTATGGTTTATTTGAATATTTGGTGGAAATGATGGTGGTACTTTTGACACCAGCGGTGGCTCCACGGCGGCCAGCCACTTGGCGGTGCTACATTACGTTACAATTGTATTATGCACGCACACGAAACGTCGCACCTGCCACAGCGGACCTCTGTAACCGGCGTCAAGTTGGCAGCAGATAGATTATCCAACTACAACAGCAGATTGGGATTTTTTCGTTGGAACGTTTTTTCTAGGGATTTTATCGTATGGAACGGTTTTTCTTGGGATCTGCTTCGGTTGGAACTCGTGTGGAACGGTTTTTTCTCGGCAAGTTTGTGGTGTAGAAACGGTTTTTCTTGGGATTATTCCGTTGGAACAGTTTTCTTGCGATATTGGTTGGAACGGTTTTGCGTATCTGCTGCTAACTTGACGCCCCCGGCAGCAGATTTATATTTTCTGCTTGAGATTATTTCGTTGGAACGGTTTTCTTACGATATTGGTTGGAACGGTAACGGTTTTGCCTATCTGCTGCTAACTTGACGCCACCAGCAGCATATTTATATTTTCTTCTCGGGATTATTTCGTTGGAACGGTTTTCTTACGATATTGGTTGGAACGGTTTTGCCTATCTGCTGCTAACTTGACGCCTACAGCAGCAGATTTACATTTTCTTCTTGGGATTA
>VOPJ01009830.1:53207-86501 GCA_014673585.1 Semibalanus balanoides
GTCAGGGTCAGGTCAGGGTCAGGTCAGGGTCAGGTCAGGGTCAGGTCAGGGTCAGGTCAGGGTCAGGTCAGGGTCAGGTCAGGTGAGGGTCATCCTGGCAGATCCGAGATAGCTGATCATCTCAGAACCTGATTCTGGTTTGTTCCTAGATTCATTTGGAAGAAATGACCGGTGAATGCAGATGTGTACCTACTCATTGTGAAATTACCCCTATAATGCACAATATAACAGCTGGCGAGGAAATCACCCTGTCCATCTCCGCTATGACGCCTCCCCTGTGACGCCGTTCCTGCTTTGTACACACATATGACATATTCTATATTCTAGTGTGGCTAGAAGCGAGTGAGTGCTGTAATTTCAGCAAACGGCTTACATTGCCTATTTCGCTGCGAAGCGATCAAGTCTTGTGTAAGCTAAAAAACAAGAGTGTTCACAACCAGTTCTGAAGCATTCATGAATAGCTTATGAGTATAAGCACTTTTGGGGAGCAAGTGGCCTCGATAACGAAATTTGTACCTAACCAAACAAGCGATATTCGTGAACTACTCATACTTGTATACATTGCACATATACCTACAAGCAAAGCACCTAACTCTGCCAATAGCCCCATGCTGTAGTTATTGACCATTATTGTGATTGACTGCAGGTCTCCGTTCCGGGCGGCGGCTTTCATGTCAGACGCCAAACAGTCCTCTTTACCCCGTGCCTCATGACCTTCGCTCGCCAGCAGTTTGTCCGACTCAGGCCGACTCCGATCAAAGTTTCTGCCGCTCGGAGCGGTTCAGTGTGGCACTTAACGGGCCTCGTTGTCCACGAGATGGCGTAGTCAACGTGAATGTCTCGAATAAAGCTGGTGCTGAAGCGGCCCGCCGACGTGAAGGACGGTGAATGCGCCAATTCCCGGCGAAATCGCCCGGACGCATCTATCTTCAGTCATAATCAGGATCGGTTTTTAAAGTCACCGGCTGCTTGATCGCAACCCTCCGTCGTAATCGGAGATCTTCAGACTAGAAAGAGGAATACGTTCCGCTTAGAAGTCTCCAAATGACGCGACTGATGACAGTTTTCCGCAGAGACGAGACATTGTGCTCTGCGCGGCAATAGAGAGCTATAAAGCTCTGCGTTCGTGCTCGCTGGTCGTCCACTGCATTGTCGCAGCAGCTCAGAGGCAAACACTCTTAAGTACAGCTTTTTGTGTGTTTAACAAGCATGTACTGGAAGAGAATCGTAGCAGTGGGATAACTCGTTCTGACATTCCTTTTACGAGTGGCGTGAGGTGGTTTGCAGACTACCAAGTATGAAGGAAGGCCGTTTGAGCTTTCACTCATATTCAGGCGTTTGGGTACGAGCAACATATTGTCTGCTTATTTTATTCAGAGGTTCTCTGTTTTCAGGATATTTTGACAAAGTTCTCAAGCAACTCATGCATACAAATATTGTGACCAGCATGCCAAAGGTCCCTTGAAAAACCCTCTCGATGTAGTACAAACATTCACTTCCTGTTTTGATCTGTAATCTTCGAAATGAGCCATGTATACACTATAATCTAGCTTTTATTTAGCAAGGTGTGCACTGCGCACTTAGCCAAAAATCACCTCACTCAAGCATGGTTACAATATTTGCTAAAAGCACGGCGTTGTATTGCTTGTATTCGTAATCTTAAAAATCATTGAATGAACTTTGACAACTGCACCTATCTGTATTATTTACCTATCAAAAGAAACTGATGATAATGTGAGAAAAGAAAAGGACTTGCTTTTCGCATTGGAACTTGCTAGCACGTCAGAGTCGAACACTCTCCTTTTATAGATAATAATTACAGAGAATGAAGCCAGCGAAAGTAACCCAAGTTGAATGAAATAAAACTTCCAATCAGCTTTGGGAACTCAAAGCTGATTAATCAGAAGCGAGAGGGCAATTCTCCAAATTAAAGCAACTTGAATACCTACGGGACATTATTGCTGGATATATATATATATATATATATATTATATATATATATATATATTATATTTGTCTTTCCATGATATATTGTTCCAACATTTGCTTATCCTGATAAGTGCTTTCGTTTTCCAATCACTCGATCTGGCCGATTGAATTGTGGCACTTTTTTCGACTATGAGTCGGGAGCGTTCTCCTCTATATGCCGAAGGCCAACGATACAATCTGAAAATTATTATGTCCGCGTTGGTTGATGAGAGTAATCAATAGCGCTTGGACTATCCAATAAAACCAATTTAAGCTGCTGGATTCGCAATTGTGAACTACTGGATTTGCATTGGCAGACTCTCCCCTATGTGTACCACGAGTAGTACCTGGCCATGATGTTGTCAGCCTATGATTACAGACTAGAGTACCCCGGCTGGCAGGTTGCAGGGTCACTGTGATGCTCTGAGCCGGCTGCCACTGTCTGACGGGAGCGCCGGCTGACGTCAGAAGTCGCCGTGCCAGCTGGAGCTGGTCCACATGAGGAAGTTCTGGACTCCAGTCCAGTCCACGGCGCAGCTGATTCGACAGTGACCGCACGGGATCCAGTTGTTTCAGCCGTTTATCGATATGTTTCAGGAACGGTTGGCCCTCTAGTGGGGTACCATTGTCACCCGATTTGGCCCATATAGATGTCGGGAGTCGGAGCTCAGCTCCCAAGGCGGCTGCGTTCTCTGGGGGGCGCGTGTGATTGTTCCTCCTCAAGGTCGTGCAGCGGTTCTGCGCCTCCTGCACAGTGGCCACTGTGGGGAGAGCAGGACAAAGTCATTCGCGAGACGCTATGTTTGGTGGCCAAACATGGATAGGGATATTTCGGAAATGGTCAGTAAATGCTCCATTTGTCAAGAATGGCGCACAAGCCTGCCTGAGACGCCCATCCATCCCTGGGAGTGGCCGTCTGGATCTTGGCAGCGGGTGCATATAGACTATTGTGGCCCGTTCCATGGCAGCATGTTTCTGATTATAGTTGACGCCCATTCTAAGTGGATGGACGTTTTTCCGTGTCGGCAGGCTACGACCGAGACAACGTTAGAGAAGCTGAGATGCTCATTTGCGTGTTGGGGAGTCCCCAACACACTGGTTTCTGACAACGCCCAGTGTTTTGTCTCCCCAGAGTTTGAGGCATTTTGTCGGGTTAACGGTATTTGTCACCTGACCTCGCCTCCTTTTTCTCCGAAGTCGAATGGGCTGGTAGAGCGGGCTGTTCAGACATTTAAACGCAGTTTCAATAAACAGGAAAGGGGCTCAGTGAACACAAAAGTGTCACGGTTTCTGTTCAACTACCGTACAGCCACCACAGCACCACGCACACGTCACCAGAGAGCTGATGTTCGCCGTCAGTTACGCACTCCGTTAGATGTTCTGCGGCGGACACTGGTAAACGTGCGCGGTGAGCAAGCAAAAACAAAAACGGTAAGACCGTGGTTGTTCGGCAGGGGGATCACGACACGCTGCAGTAATTGGTGACCCGGTTTAACGTCTCAGCTGTCTGTCAGCGTGCAAGGGGCTAAAGGTAGAAATTGGCCTTCCCAGGTGTATTAATTGATAGGAACGGAGTAAAGCTCACTGTCCGGTTTGAGTGATGGTCGTGTGTTGGTGGCGACATGTAGATAGTGGCGTCCGTGCGCAGTGTGGTGGTAGCACAGGGGCAGAACTGGGATCCGGACCCGCGATCTGAACGTCGCCGCCGGCTGACACTGGGTCCGCAGAGCCAGCTGCAGTTGGTGCTCTGTTCTGGCGGCCGGCAACTGTTTTCACCAGTGTTGGGGTGGGCGAGCGGGTGATGGTTCAATTCCTGCCCACCGGCGGCGCGTAGCGCCGCAGGTCTGATCGTGTGTTGCGTGGTCAAGCCTCTTCCCGGCCGGACCGGTACGTTATGCCTAAGGCCTGTGCTGGTACACACTGTTAAAATGTGCGCGTCCTGTTTGAGAAATTGTCAGAGTTTGTGTTTAAAATTGTGTGAGTATATTGTGTATTGTTTTATCTTAAAATCTGGTAGGAGGAAGTGGGTAATGTTAGCCACCAGCGCAATGGGCCGCCGCCCGACCGCGCGGTGAGCCGACCGACGTGCCCGAGGCGGGGCCGGTCCGTGACCAGCGGCTGCGAGGGACCCTGGTCCTGTTTAATACAATTCAGTCGAGCACCAGATCCCCGCTGTGTCTCAAAGACTATTGGTTGAAAATTTATTTTACAAATTATTTGATTATTTTTACATATTATTTTATATATTTATTTTATTTATTTTTATTTTTACATTGATTATTTTTACAAATATATTAACAAATTATTTTAGTACGGCGAACGATTTTTAGGAAAACTAATCCAGTCGGCGACAAGCTTTCATTTGGCTGTGATATTCATGTCAGGCCCTGCGAAAATCCAGTATTCAGTGAGGACCGGCGAAAATTTAGCGATCGCTTGTAATAAAAGAGCAAAAGATGGAATGCATGAGAATAAAAGGAAAACAACCAACTGAGGGTGAGGGGTACAACCAGGTGAGGGGTACAAAGGCAGCAACCCAACGTACAATGGGCGGGCAGCGGTATACTTAGCGCGATATAATAATTCGTGTGGATTTTTACTTGATGCAAAACACGGTTATAGTTAGACTCAAAATTATTTGTAATGGATTTGGAAAATGACAATATATATATATATATATATATATATATACATCTGTCAGCACGAACCGTTTTTCGGATATGTGAGCTTGAACACGGAACTTTGGACGGAGCAGCGAAACGAAACCATATGCTGGAATTTGTGTGCAAAGTTCAACGTGAAATAGAATGCAGTTTTCAATGTTGAACAGGTTCGTCGGTGTTCGTTCGTGATAAGTGAGTCGTGCACTATACGAAATATCATGTTATCCTTTCCAATCATATTTATTGCATTATTTATTAGTCATTTTATAAGTTGTGTCAAAAATGATAAAATATTTTGCATAGTTTATTTTTTCAAGAGCCTGTATTAAAATGCCCACTAGTGCCCGGGCTGCAAACATGATTTTTAGGTAACATGGACCGTTATCTATCCAACCAATGCTAATTTGACTGTCCCTACCTGCCCCTTTGGAAGTCATCGTCAATTTTATGTCGCTGCATTTGCATTAGCTTGTGTTACGAATGATGCGTTGCAAGATTAGTTTGACCCTATTAGTGGCGGGCTCCTGGGTACCCCGTCCGATTGTCAAAAAACAAACGTTGTTCGATTTCCCTCAACACGATCTTAATTTCTTAACAAAAATCATCCATTTTTTAAAAGGGGTGAAACGGTGGTCCAAAAACTACAAAGATAAGAGATACTTTGTATCCGTCCCAGGCACAGTTGCCATGCTTATCAGCCGATTGTATTGCAAATAATAGCCGTTTTCACGATGGCTTATTTTGCGCGAAATGTTTTAAAACATTTAAAAGTTTTTTAAAATATGTTTATCACAGTTGTAGCCGTCTTCAACGATGGGCTAATTTACGAGAAATGTTTTAACCCTCGCCGTATGGGACCGTGGGCGGGGTTAAACTTTTTGCCAATTAGTCCATCGTGAAAGTGGTTACTACTAAAACATTTTAAAACGTTTTAAAATGTTTTAAAACATTTCGCGCAAAATAAACCATCGTGAAAACGGCTAATAGGAATCTATAGATAGTATGTTAGAAATTGATATAAGACGATGACTGTAAAGTGTCAGACATGATAGTGTATTCGAAATCAATGACAATACAAGTAAGTTCCTAAGATACCATCCATAAGATACCATGGTATCTTAGGAACTTACTTGTATTGTCATTGATTTCGAATACACTAAGACGGTGACTCTTGACCATTCAAAATACATATAGCCGGGCGTGTGCTGGGTACTATATATGAGGGCAAAGTGAATGCAATAATACAACCGTGTTTTAAAAGAATGAATACAACTGCTTGTTATTTTGATCTCTGAAAAACAGTTTTAAATACTATTTTTCGACATGCGAGGTGCCAGACTAGTGCAAAGGGGAAGCCAAATATGTAAAATATATATTTACTTTTCTTTCAATCTCTTCAACGTTTAATAACTCTGGTTAAATTACCTCACAACAAATCCCATACACTAGATACTCCGTCGTAGGAGGACAAGTTAATCCGCCGAATGCATCACGGTTTTCTGAAATATGTATTAACTATAAACCTGTGCTTGACCAAGAAAGGGAGGGCAAATATTACCCCCTGTCGTTTATTTGCGATAACTCACAAACTATTCAAGATGTCAACCTGAAACTTTCAGTACCTTCCTGTATATTCATATTACATCGGGTGTTTTTTAATGTTTCAAATTTTTGGCGATGCATGTATGTATGTATTTACCGTAAAAACACTCTCCGATATAAAAAACCGGCTATTCTGAGCGTCGTGTCAGGGTTAAAAGGAAGATCATGTTAAAACGACACTCACATCAACATACGCACTAAAAAGTAGAAAATAAAAACACGATCGCAAACACACACATGCAGCACAAGCAACATCAGTTGCCATGTATAAAGAGCGCCACTTAACGTTTAAAGACGAATAAAGACAGATCACGCAGGTCCGGAAGGCAGGTGTTGTAGCGCTGTACTAATAGCTATATAAAAAGCGACGCTTGCCGGTTTGGCAGTTCTCACACGCGGAGCGCCAAATCAGCGTCCCTGGCGAGTGCTTCCTGGAACGAAGTTCCAGAATTGGCCGAAAGCTGGAAAGCGAGAGCCTGTGGTTCCCCGGTGGCTTTGCAAATTTTGTGAAGAAGATTGATTTGATTGAAGTTCGTACAAGCTGCCGGACGGTGAGCCAGCCCCAGTTCATCCTCGCACGTCGATATGTGGCGAATTTACGTCGGCCAGAGAAAGCGCGCAGCCAAAATTGAGGATCTTTTGGGAAGGCGCTGAATGTTATTCTCTGGACCCGTTCCAAAGACCGTCAAAAATATCGACGTGCGAGAGGACCAAAGGCATTCGACTATGACAGTAGAAGTGACGAGGGAATCTGATGACGCACGTGAGACAGGCCGATGAGGATACCGTTACATTTTTTGACGAGGGCAGATACGCAGATATGCGATGAGATATACACGGTTTTGTGACGTCACGATTCTTGAATTTAGCGACAAAATTACTCAAGTTTTAAGCAGCTGTAAAATTGTTACATTTTATTACAAACTAAAAACCCCAAAAAGGCAGAGAGAAATTTGCATGTAACATAAAACTGCAGTCTCAAATTTATCAAAAATGTGTTTTTTACCCATTTTTTACAAAAAAACGTTTTTATTTGTTGTGTCACATTCAAAACCGGAATTTACGTGAAAGAGGGAGGTTGAAGCAGCATACAAACTAAATTTTAACAGAATATCACCATTTTTGACTTAGTGGTAGCCTTTCAAGCACAACGAACTATGCTCGAAATTTTCAATAAAATCACATTTTTTTTGAAAAGCTGTGAAAAGGAAGAATTTAACAGATAAACTGGAATTGAACAAAATCAGACAGACATATAAATGTTATAAACAAATATTAAAATTTTGATACATTTTTTGAAATTGTAAGTTCTAAAATTGTAACTTTTTATATTTTGAAATTGTAACTTTTTTATATATTGTTTGCGAAAAATATCAAAAACTAGATATTTATGTTAAAAAAGTGTTACAGCAATATGAAAGCCAAGTTTCAAATAAACAGCACCATTTTTACTATGAAAACCTAAGAATGGTAAATGATGACGCAATATTTTGAAATTGCGTTTTTTGGCTTATTTTAACAAGATGAAGACAAATAATTGACAGCAATGTATTGATGAGATTTAAACTTGTCTAAAAATGCCCTTTTTGTTGATATTTATCAATAAAAACGTTTTGTCTTATTTGACCTGAATTTGACCTCAGCTTGACACTTACTTCATTTAAATGAGCTCCGATGGTGTTTTGATTATCACTTTCCATGTATGCGTATAAAACAGACCGTAAAACATGTTTCGCATGACTTTCAATAATCTGTTTCGGGAAGTGACCTTTTGTGACCTGATCCTGACCTTGACCTTTGCAAAAAATCGCCTTTTTGCTTATACGAGATGTGTGTCATACTTTTGGAAGCACTTTGGGTGATCATGGTTGAAATCAAAGACTTTGGATGGAAAGTATGGTCCATAAACTCAAATGTCTTGATTTTGACCTTTGACCAGACTTTGACCTAATATGCGACCTTGACTGAAAAAATATAGTATGCTTGAGATGCATCTCGATGAGAGCTTTCGAACGCCGCCTTGCGCGTCTCACTACCATCATCGGTTCCGGAGATAACGATGGGGACATTATTGCCCCCTCCCCGGTCAACGGCGTTCGTATAAGACCCCGGTCAAGCGCGGTTTAATTAATTATGGGAAAACGGTTCAAATAAATGTGTTATATGCATTGTAATGCATTGTATATCTGTATGTTGAAAATAGATAGGAATATGCAACTTTTTTAACGGATTGATAACACTAAATAAGTGGTCGTCGATGGCCAAATTAATTGCCGATTAAAATTCACCTTTTCAAATGCCTGTTAAGCGTTAATTAAAGCCTGGTACGTTTATGCAAAAGATAGAGTGCAGTACACGTATTGCCTACCTTCGTGATAAAACACAATGTGTAGAGGCGCTAATTTTAGCTCGGACAGTGCAATCGTTACCAAGTACTCGCTGAGTGAGTACCGACCGTTAGGTACGAGCCTGGAACGCATGTCAACTTTAACTTGACATAACGGTGGGAATGCTGTTATGCACAATTGATATACTTACCACATATCTTATTCTGTGATGTACTTACAGTATATATTTTAGTCTGTGCTTGTGATGTCATTTAAAGCACAATACAGGGATGCTGCCAACAGAAGTGCCTTTTACGTCGACCGCAGCACGTCAACGACCGGGCCGCTCCCCGGCGGCTGGTGTTAGTGTCGGCGCTGCCAATTGGTGAATAACGAGAGACTGCAACGCCTGGCGTCAGTCCTTCGGCAAAACTTCATGGCCGGTGCGCCAGAGTTTATACCTACTTGACCGATTTGGACGAAATTTGCACTGAGTCATTTCACATGATAGGTAACCGATTTAGGGTAACTGATTTAGACAGTTTAACACGCGCACTGGAGAGGGGTATGCCACTAACACGCTCTTCCAGAGTGCCCTGCTTCCACTTTAGTGCCCTGCGCCGCTTCGTTTCCGAGATATTCATGAAAAACATGTGGGGGCACAAAACTGCCCCCCCCCTAAGGGGGTGAAAAAATTGTACGCACTTGCCAACGTGCGAAGGTGACCGATTTGCAACTTAAATTAGCTCAGATGTGACTTACTTGTACTTGTAAATCATCAGCTTATTAGTTATTACATAATAATGTAGAAATGTTTAACTTTTGGGGGAAAATCTTTAATTATTTAGTGATTTGTAAATAATATTGGTACTATCTAAATCTTTCCAAGTGTTAAAGATACGTGAAGTTTCTTTACCACTCCAAAAGTATTCCAAAGACAGCGGCTGAGCGCTGCAGAATCTTACGCACAAAGTGGGTGGCCTTATTCCTTCACCATTGCGACTGTGACCAAGTGCGCGCAGTTTGTTGTGACCATTGTGACCATTGCGTGAAGGTTACCTTCAGGCTTCAAGCGACATGCACATTTTCCTTCATGTGATGCTTCCCGACGAGCTGCCAAAAACATCCGATTTAAAAGTCATGGCAGTCGGCATGTTTTGTTTATACCAGAATCTGCAGATTCTAGTGTATGTTGAAGACTGATGTGCGGCTGGTTGATTTGGATATTTGCATGTTTTTTTTTTCACTTACGATGAGTTCCGAAGAAACAGTAATTTGTGGATATTGTGATCTTAGCTCTTCTCCTAGTTATTGTGAGTCATTTTGCGTTTTGTGCTCGTGTTCGTGACCATCTTGACACTTTTTGCACCTCTGCCCACCCCCTTTGCATGATGTGTTTGCAAAAGTACCCCCTCCGGTGCGCGTGTTGAGTGTATGCACTAGCGGATCCAGGGGGGGGGGGCGGCAGGGGCGTTAGCCCCCCCCATATTGCCTGAAATTGACGAAATTTGACCTATATTCCACTGTAGAGGGAAATCTAATAAACTTCTACAAAGGCATATTTGTCTTAAAACCGTTCAGTAAGGTACAAGGAAAGCCAAAATCCGATGATGTTTTTTTTCGAATTTGATGAAACTTTTTGAAATTTTAGCCCCCCCCATGCCCAGGTTCTGGATCCGCCAGTGAGTGTATGGTTGACGCTTGTAAATATATTAGATAACAAAATAAAATAGTGCATTTTCAAAAGTATTTTGTCCAGTGACACAAAATATTTAAAGGCATATTTGAAAGCGTTGGGTTCTGTTGAATTCAAAACTGTCTTTGATTTCACAATTTTACGTTTAAACAGATCTTAAAAATAAAAATAAGTAGACCAAAAATCATTACAAAAAATGGACTTTTTCAGAAAAGTTTATTAACGATTTTTTATATTTTTGGTATCTACACATGCACACACAACAAAAGATGCGTTTCGCTATTTAAAAGTGAGTTATCACAAATGACGTCACACTACTCACCAGTAGCGCGCAAGTAGGATGGAAGTAGGGCGCAAGTAGGGTGGAAGTCGCGCGCAAGTAGGGTGGAAGTAGCGCGCAAGTAGGGTGGAAGTAGCGCGCAAGTAGGGTGGAAGGATGTGCGTTAGCAGGCACAAGATTGCTGAGATACCCTTTAGCGTCAGTGTCTCGAACCTTTCAGTGTCAAACTTACCGGAGTATGTACCTGCAGATGTAGGTAAAATTAAGCGAGGATCTTGGCTTCTTCTTCAGCGCTAAGTTCTAGCCTTAGGTTTCTCATCTCCAAAATTAAGAAGGAGTGGGAGGCCGCGTTTCGAAGTGGGCTTACATTTCGAAGTACTAACAGCGAGTGGCTGAACGTTGATTTATGTTTGCCAGCGTGCCAGCGCTGCCAGCCAGCGGCCAGCGTGCCAGCGCTGCCAGCCAGCGGCCAGCGTGCCAGCGAGCCAGCAAAGCCAGTTTACGTCGCCAGGCGTGTGCCAGCCATTTGCCGTGCCAGCGTGTCCACCGTGCCAGCCAGCGGCACCCCAGTCATTCGCGTTGCACAGGTCGTGCCAGGCAGCGGCACAGAAATGCCAGACCGATTTGCACAGCGTGCCCATGCGCTAGCCAAGCCAAAGCGTCACAGCGTGCCAGCGTGCCACCAGCGGGCTTCCGCGATTTAGCTCCAGACGATGCCCAGCCAGTGTCGCGCACAGCGCTTGCAAGGCCAGACGGCCAGTCAGTCCGGTCCAGCGTGCCAGCGTGAGCCAAGCGTGCCGGGCATACCCACCGCAAAAGACCAAACATACCCACCAGACCACGTGCAAGCGGTAGCACTAAGAAGGATGTGACGAGGTGGGAGCATGTGGGGCTCGCGCCTCTTCCACTCACACATTTTAGACCAAAAAGTCCCACAAAATAGGGCATCGCAGTCTCGAAGGGCCCTGAACATGCCGAATGATCCTTAGCCAGCACGGTGGAGCCCCTTGGCACATGGACAGGCCAGAGCATGTCGAGCGTCCCTGAGCATGTCGGTAGGGTGACAAAGCAGCCAGTGCAGTCCCTTGTCAGCCCGGAAGGGTCCCTTAAAAGCCAGGAGGGCCCCTGGACAGACCAGAGAGCCCTGGGAAGTTCAAAGGGCCCTTTTGCAAGCCAGAGGGGTCCCTGACCTTTTCAACACTCGGGAACTAGTCACTTTCAACGCTCGGGAAGGGGTCTTTCCAACGCTCGGGAAGGGAGCCCTTTCGAGGAGCAGCACGCCGTCCTTGGGCGAAATCCTGGCAACGTGCCTGCCACCAGCATGACAAACAGATCTCCTAAGGCTAAGTTAGTATGATAGGTACTCGCACACTAGCTCAGAATGTAAGCCGCGCATTTTTTCCGTATTTGATAAGCAGTTGAATTTAGTTTACGCTTACGTTTGATTTGAGTCGTGAAAAATAACTTCGGGTTCATGCACCTCTCTTTTCCTTTCCTATCTCGCTTGAGACAACAAGTTTGAAATTAGCGCACCTCAAAGGATATACATATCCATTTCCATTGTCTTGTCTTACAGACTGACAGACTGCCAAAGCCAGCCTTCCCGGCCGGGTCGCGCTATAGATGGGCCAATCAATCCACAGTGTGCGGCCGCTCTACTGAGTAATGGACGGAGTGTTAAGACTGGAGTGGAGTGACGGAGTGTGTTTAGTTGAAGGGTTTCAGCTACCCTTCGTTGGTCAGGCACAAGGCCAGTTTTGCTATTGTTGAGACTAGCACCACCTCCCTCCCATATATATGTCATCTCTGTCTCTCATCCTCATCATCTCCCACCCTTATATCTGTCATCTCCGTCTCTCATCTTCATCATCTCCCACCCTTATATCTGTCATCTCCCTCCCTCATATACCTATGTCATCTCCCTCTCTCATCTATGTCATCTCCCTCCGTCACATGTCATCTCCCTTCCTCGACTGTCATCCATCTCTTTCATCTCTCTCCCTCATTTCATCTGTCATCCACCTCTTCCATCTCCCTCCCTCATTTCATCTGTCATCCATCTCCATCCCTCATTTCATCTGTCATCCATCTCCATCCCTCATTTCATCCGCCATCCATCTCTTTCATCTCCCTCCCTCATATCTGTCACCTCCATCATCATCTCCCGCCATCGGCCCTGTACTGCGTCAGCCGGCTCGTCAGGCGCGCCAGGTGCGCCAGTTTCACCGCCGCTGCGCAGCAGGTGTCGCCGCTGCGCCGCCGTCGCCGCCGTCGCCGCCGTCGCCGCCGTCTATGTATACAGCCACCGTTCTGACGATGGGTCAGTAGCGATCGAGCGGCGGACAGCGCAGGAGCAGTGCGGCGCGGCTCCACCGGCAGAAGCTGGTATCTCACGGCTCCGGCGGCACGACATACGCCAGGAGAAGCTGGTACGTCCCGGCGACGCTGCAGCTCAGGCGTGTGGAGGAGGAGTCTCAGCGCGAGCGGATACCAGGAGGAGGAGACATAAGAGACAGGGGAGACAGCAGAGGAGACAGGAGGAGACAGGAGGAGACAGGAGGAGACAGCAGAGGACCAGGATGGTCGGCACGAGTCAGGTAAGAGCAGTATGGTCCAGCAGTAGGGTCCATCAGTATGGTCCAGCAGTATGGTCCAGCAGTATGGTCCAGCAGTATGGTCCAGCAGTATGGTCCAGCAGTATGGTCCGGCAGTACGGTCCAGCAGTATGGTCCAGCGGTATAGTCCAGCAGTACGGTCCAGCGGTATAGTCCAGCAGTACGGTCCAGCAGTATGGTCCAGCAGTAGCAGTAGAGCAGTACGGTCCAGTGCGCTGGCTGAGTTTCGGCTCGTTCGGACGGCGAGACAGGGAGATATTTCCGTGCTCTTTAGTCACATTTGTACAGGTTATAGTGTTTCATGCTCTTGCCTTCAGGGCCTCGGAGTCGGGTATATTTTATTATCACGGGGGGAGCAGATCAATAAAAATATATATTTGTAAGCCATGTGATTAAGCTTGCCAACTGATTATTTTCTAAATGTGATACAGTGTCCCAAAATGTATTGATTTGGGTTTAAAATGAAACCCAAAAGTTGGTATTTTCCACTTCCCCATTTTTTGAGTGAATCTTCCACTCCGAAACTGAAATTGATATTGATTCTGACAAAAATATTGAATACAAATTTATTATTTCAACGAAACCTTGTGCTTTCATATCCAAAACAATTATAGGTATATCATTCATTTGTACATACATTTCCTCTCTCATAGTCTTTTTAACCCGATTTTGCCACTGACACCCAAGCAAAAACAAAAAACAAAAAAATCGGGACACTGGTGTGATAATCACTTAAGTATGAGAGAAAAATATACATAAATCAGCATAATAAAAACATAAAGAAACAGAATACAGATAATAAATACGACACACAAGGTCTGTTACCACCGTTACCACCGTTACCACCGTTACCACCGTTACCACCGTTACCACCGTTACCACCGTTACCACCGTTCCACCGTGTAAACCAGCCGGGTTCTACCGTTACGCCCAATGTGTACGAACTCGTTATTACCAACCATTCACACGACCGTTACTTACCGCAAGCGGGTGGTTTACACGTGCCACCATGTTAAATACCGCGGGGGCAAGGTCTGGGTTGCCGGGACTCCAGGGCTGCTCGTGGCCGGAGGTCGCAGACCCCCCGAGTCGGCATGATTAGCAAGCTCAGTGGGGATGACGCCCAGGCTACAAGCGCTGGGGCCATCACTTATGCTAGGTTTGGCTGTCACTCTAACGACGATCCGCTTGACGCTGAATCTTGGATCCCGCCACCGACAGGCTAGCAATCAACGTTGCCAGTTGACCAGTGTGTTCGGCTAGCGTCGTGCTCTGGGTGTATGTAGTGTATTCGCCGTGGAGGCGTTGAACTCGAGCAATGGCACATGCAGCTCACCATTTTCTATGGGCGTGCCTCCTACCCCACCAATCCACAGTATTTGCTGCTCGGCTTCCACATTGGACCCCACATCGGCAACCGGCTCACATTGACCCCCACATCGGCAACACGGCTCCACATTGACCCCCACATCGGCAACAAGGCTCCACATTGACCCCCACATCGGCAACACGGCTCCACATTGACCCCCACATCGGCAACACGGTCCGGCAACATTATCGGCAACAGCGACAAGGTCCGGCCGTCGTTACAGCTTCGCGCACTGACCAAGCCGACCACGTCACGGTGCTCCTCTGGTGTGACGTCACGGTGCTACTTTGGTGTGACGAGATGCAGTCTCCTCCTGAAGCCATTGACTTCTGATGACTGATGATGACGTGTTGACTGATGACGTGTTGACTGATCTGATCCGTAGGTAGATCAGTCAACAGTGAGAGTTAGTGTGGTGTGTAGCGTTACAGGCTTCGGTAACTCAATAGTTCAGCATAGAAAGTTTCGTACGACAGAGGTACACACTAGACTTGTTAGACCTGGATCCGCGCAAGAAGCTGATCTGGGATCCAGTGATCACCTCGGATATTAAATGGCTGAAGCTCTATTTGTGATCCCTTTGGATCTGCGTCAAGATGGCACTGGGCATGTCTGGGAATCCTTCTGGATCCCTCGGCGTAAAATTCTCAGGATCTGGAATACCATGGATTATTTATTAAATACGGCCTTATGCCATTCGTAAGAAAAAAAGCAGGGATGATTCAAATTTGTGGTCTCTATTTACCGGGGAGCAGTGGCAGATAATAGCATGTCGTGATACATGCCACCTACGGTCGGCTTATTTTACACGCCTTCTAGCGTATTGTTGAACAAGTGCCTAATTTAGATAAACGCACCATTGTTAACTGCATTCCAAAGTGCATTACTGCAAGCGAGCTTCGAGATTAGCTTTCATATAAGCTTAGGATATTTAGACGCCTGAGCTCTACCTCTACTCACAATTATCTGTTTTAAAGAGTAGAGGACAATCAAAAATGTTATGGTATACAATACTACGGCAAAGCGCTAAAACCGGAATTTTGCTTAATGCAGTCAAAGGATAAGGTGAGCACAAGTGCGTAAAATATGTATCAATCATTGAAGCCCTCAGTAATCGGTTTGGAATTGCATCTACGTCGGTCTCTTAACATTGGCCTATGACATCAAGCACCTAGAGGAGAATAGAAGCAGACTTAGTGTGCTAAAACCTAAAGCACTGCAGGAAGCGGTATACTACAGCGTGCCTGGCAATTTACCCGTTAAGTTGGATCTGGGATCCCAGTGGATCCCACGGCATAAAATGTATCAGGATCTGGGATCCTTGTGGATCTCTCGGCTTATTGTGTACCTGGATTTTGTGGTCCATGTGGATCTCGGGATACAAGGCACAGACAGATATCTAGATCTCAGCTGGATCCCGGATCCAGACACATGTCTGCTAGGAACACTATTTATTCATTAATGCATGCGTACTGTTTACGGTGGAGTTTGTTTTCGGCTGATTGCGCTTTTTGGGCGGCCCAGGTGTAGGTATTTGCCTCGGTGAATGTAGGTATGTAGTGTCTTCCGTGCTGTCCGTAGGTATTTGTATCGGTGAAAGTATAAAGCGTCTTCCGTGCTTAGTCCGTAGGTATTTGTATCGGCGAATGTATAAAGCGTCTTCCGTGCAGTCCGAGATGACTTGGGCGTCGAATGCAGAAGTAGCACAGGATTAGCACCTGCAGTTTATGGTCGCCAAATCAGCCGACGGGTGTGTTAACACCTCGCCGACGGGTGTGTTAACACCTCGCCGACGGGTGTGTTAACACCTCGCAGACGGGTGTGTTAACACCTCGCCGACGGGTGTGTTAACGACTCACAGCGATCCTGTGTGATCATCCAATGATGTGATCATCCGATGATCCTGCGTTATCATTCGATGATCGTGAGCTGAGGCGTAGGTGGAAGAACGTGTGGCTGGTTGGAAAGATAAAATTGGTTTAATTTGCAATAAGAGCCACACTTCTGTTCACTAAGAAATAATCCAAGTCATTCCATAATGCAGGGGTCATTCTTGAGATTTCGGGAAAATAGTAAGGTTTGTTTTAAAAGGTCACCACCTCCCATACACATTGGCGGAGCCAGAACGTGTAGTTTGGGGGGCTATCCTCAATAAGTCTCGCACAGTGCTGAACACTCATCGGTATTTCGCTTCCTTATGCAATTGATGGTTGTATTTTTGCCAAAGTTGCTAGGTTTCTTCTACTTCTATATTGCTTAGTATTCTTCAAATCAAGGATTCAGGAAATGTGTCAACTTTGCGCCGAATTCAGGAAAGCTGGTCATGGCCACCATGCCTAGCCCCTGGATCCGCCGATGCACATCAGGTATATTTCGGTAACATCGACATCTTCGGAAGGATTAGGTATTCCCCATACAACACCTATGCAACATTGCACATCATTGAGACCTAACACGAACACTAACGTGACAAACCGAGAAAACATGGGAAGCGAACGCATCTGCGTCACTCTTATTCCCATGCTTTCCTTCAGCTTTGTCCACGCCTCATTCCGGCCACCAGAACGAGCCCTACCCTCAGACAGCACACCGCTAATTGAACAACCGCTGGTGACGCTCCTACCTTCGTCGGTCAACGCCCGGTCCAGATTTCCCGCCGCAGAGGCGCCCACAGCAGCAGCAGCGGCTGTCGGACGGCGGTTTTCTCTGGCGCCGGGCAGCAGCTGTGCCATGCCGGCCGGCTGTCCACCTGGCGGCTGTCAGGCGAAACTCAGCGACGCCACTAATGGGAGCCTGTGTGCCGGCGAGATGGGTGAAGCGCTTCTGGTGGTGCTGAGGGGCGCTGAGGGGCCTGCTGAGTGGCGTCGCTTCTTTCTAGTGTTGGAACAGTCGGGGAAGGTGTGACAGCTGTGGTAAGAGTTGACTGGAGTAGGTATTGTTCTCGGTCGGATGTCGTCGAGCTTCTGAGTTTTGACCACAGTTTCAGGGACGTAGGTAGGCACGTCACGAAAAGTGGGGGCGGGGAGTGGAACTTCGATATCGTCTTGAGAAAAAACTATAGGATATTTATTTGCATATTTGGTCTCCTTTTCGTCCTGGCGAACCTTTGGCGATCAAAAACTTTTATCTCCAAGTACCTTCAAGAACAGTTCTAAGTACCTACACAAAAATAACCGAAAAGTGAGGTCATACCCCCGGACATGGACAAATTTCAGACACGATTGTATGTAAACTGCTCATGGAATACATCGGCAATACAACATTGTTCTGAACATGGATTGAAATAATTTTCGGGACAGCCGACCTGGCTTTTACCGGATATAAGCGTTCATTGTATATATTATGAGCCGCACATTCTAAGGCTTAGATTTAGACCGCGCTCAAGAGCTTGTAAACATTCACATATGTGCACTGAGACGTCACAAGGGATCATGCATTTGGACACAAGCAGTCGATGACGCATCACATGTCACTAAATGTAATTGTGTGGCAAGCTATTTTCTCGCAAGGCGCATAAGAAAAATCGGTTCTCTGAGCGATGGACGGGGTGCACGTTATGTCCCGGTATTACCCCTTAGCGGGTTGCAGTTCGATATCACAACACTTCACTAAATCACGCTGCGGTTGTTATCACTTATCATAGCTATTACTCATGGATTATCCTCGAGTCTGAAGTGTCATCTTATGTTTAGTATTTCACACATCATATCAATTAGCGAACCAATGATATTTGTGGTGTGACGTGCGCATGCTACCGTAAAGGTTGCAACGCACCCGTCAGACGCACAGTCAGGAACGCACAGCAGCCACCACACACAGTCAAGTGCAAAGACCTGCATCGGTTGGACTGTTCAGGTAAGACACATCGTTAGCATTCAGATAGATCGCAAGACTTCATGTTTGCGGGACCCGCAGGCACAGTGACCATGTCAGTCAAACTACCACACATGCTCAGACGCAACAGTCAGAACGCACAGTTCAGATGCAAGTCAGATGCACAGTCAGATGCCACAGTCAGACGCACAGGGTTGATGGGCAACGTTCATCGAGTTGCCCACGACTGCACGACAGGAATTCTATGAGAGGACGGCCAGTAATTGTCTACGAAGCTGGCTCTCAACAAGAACTAACATATAATACCTAAGTTGGCGGGAAACCATCGGCGTCTACATAAATTTACGATATTAAGCTCGGATCTTTATCTGGACTAGGTATGATCTACACATTGACCTTTATTCCCCGGACGGAGATTCGAGGATACTTTGGAATGTGGCAACACATTCCGGCTGCAATGCCCATGCGGAACAGCAAGGAGCAAATAGTTGTAAGGGAGTTTAGTGAAGTCTGTACTCCAGAGACTCGCGCTAGGCACAACCTGCAGCCTGTAAGTTAATCGCAGTATACAAGCTGCTGTTTGTAAACAGATAAAGAAGGACTAATACGGTGAGATTCAGATTATAATGAGCTAGGTGCACTTCCACTGAGCCCCAACAAGCCTAGGGTGCGGTCCTTTAAAACCAACTTTTTGTAAGATTAATGGGGGAATTTTAAATAATTTTAACGAATCTGTTTCACAGGAAGAACAGTACGGGCGGAACGTGAGACTAGAACGCGATGGGAAGAAGAAGCAACTCGTAAGTTAGTTGATTTTGTGGTGATCTGTCGGGAGAAGATTTATTTCTACTAGACGCAAATCAACATGTATAGAACCGAGGGAGTGCGAAACATGACTCATGAAAAGTAGAAAAAATAAGGCTGAACCTCAACTTCCACCACAGTTCGCTTCATGTGATGGTAGTCTGTGTGTTACGCTATTGGACATTTTACCGAGCCAATCTGGATACTACCAGTCTTCAGCTTGGATACGAGTATTTAACGAGTTTAACTCTGCCTGTCTAATTGGAAAACAGAAATCAGAAGAATGATAATATTTCTTTTCGTCAGTCTTTTTTACTTTTGAACAGACTATGATTGGTAATCACCAAGGCCTATTGGAGATCACGACACTCTTCCTTTTTAAGACTGGGCAGATCTTTCGCTTTCTTCGTTCTGGGTCACTTGAATGATTGCTCTTCCCAAATTTAATCATTTCTCCTTTAGGACGACAAACAATTGGTCAGTTTACCTTGAACATCATCCTCTTCATAGCGTTTCTTCCAACCAAATAACCAGAGAGAAGGCATGAATACCATTCTTACATAAAATTAACTTGGCGTACAGCTCCCCAGTTCTCACCCATTCCTGTCCCATGCCAGGAGGTCATGCTGTGACAGCCCCAGTCTCTGTCCATGGCCACACACAGGAGACATGACTCACTCTTTATTTGGCAAAGCCCATTCTGTGACCAAGATAGCAATTCCACAGCGTTGGCGCCATGAAACATTATCATGCTTCCCGGCTCCGCGCGTAACTTCGTAAGAAGGTCGCGGGCAATAGGCTGCCAATGTGGACCACGCCCCGCCTAGCCCCTCTCTGTCCTAGTGAGTTCGCGCGGGGGAGAGATCCATATACTGGGCTGCAACAATGCCCAGTTGACATGGTATAATGTCGAAATAGCCCAAGGTTAAGAGATTCCACTGCATGTGACAGCCCAGTTCTGTAACCTCATCTTCGGAGTAGGATGATCCGGATTGCAAATGTGACAGCCCAGTTCTCTGTACCTTTCAATAATACCGGGAAGAGTAACTCTTCAATTTTCTATACACTAATGATGAATCAGCCCCAGTTAAGTTTCTCGTACCCATGTCCGAAGAAGTAGAGAAATCCAACGCAGGGATCGCCCAATGATAGAAACATTGACTTCCACGTTTCTGTCCCATTTTTCGTTCAGAGAAAGAAGATCTCGCTACCTGCATTATCGTGATCATTCGCAACACTAGTCTCCTGTCCCGACAATCAATTAATGCGAATGGTTAAGAAGATAGGTCAAATTATTAGACTGTGATCATTGTGTACCCAGCCGCTCCATTAGTAAAACACGCGCGTATGCACGAGTGATGCTGACTTCGCAATGGATGACTTTTTCTTGGTTTCTCAATCCCATACAATCTTCGAACTCTTCCGTTTCCCCTTTTTTAATAATTTATTTGGAAAATGGTATTTTTGCTCTCTTCTTTGATTTATACACCGTATCTCGTGAGGATTCTCGCTATGCGCTACGGCTGCATATAAATTAAACATTCAGTTGAAAACGTTGACTCATTAGGCTGAAAGCACAGTCGGATTTTTCCCATTTAACCATTGTGCCACAGTAATGCTAGTTTAATCCGGATGGTCATGAATAAAAACTGGACAGGTTGGTCTAACTTACACTTCTCTCTAGAAAGGTGGAGGACGAGGTTTATAGTTATTTGGCTATACGTTATTAGTCTACAAGGAAGCAAGGCCATTTGCACTATGGGTCATTTCGTAAATTGAGACACCTCTACCTGGAAGACGCAAATATGTACTATATTGCTACTACCCATCCGCATATTCAATGACAGTCCTTAATCGCTGAGGAGCCATTCGTTCCAAATATCCGGGTTGAGGGCAAGTCTTGCTGTCGGTTCAGCTATAAAACTCATTCGACATAGTGACATTCTACTTGGACCTTAATCGCGCCTCTGCCTCTGAATTAAAACCGGAATGGCATTAGGAGCCGCAGGGCAATAGTGATTGCAGCCTGTGACACTCCACTGCGAAATCGCGCAATATTCTTAACTAGGAAGACAAGATTTGACAGAGCGTCGGTAAGTTCGTATTGTAGGTGCAGTGTGACAAGAAACATCGATGGTCTTCGCTAGTCTTTGTCAGTGCATTGTCGCCTGTGTCGAGTTCAGATTAAGACTGCTAGTGACGCTCTCTCAAATAAATCCCTATATATAAGGTAACTGAGTTGCTTTATATTCGATACTGAGTAAAGCACCATCCACGAGGCGAAACTTTAAACGTCACATCATTCTGGGTCATTTCTGTCGTCTGTGAGTGATATAACATCTTATATGAGGGGCTCATTATTATAATGTAACGTAATTTTCTGACCTATGAAAGGGCAGGCTGCGCTACTGCCTCATTTCCAACACCACGAAATTATAAAGAATAACACACCCAGGTTTAGATAACCTGACGCGTATAAATTGACGCAGATAGAATTAGGGCAAGTGAGTTCTCTCGGTCCGCTTAGAGGGAACTAGTGTGAAAATAAAGATGACAAAAGCCTTACCATCCGGAGTATGTTATTTTTTCTTGGGGAGCAATCGGATCCGGTTTCATACACTTTAGATCTTAAGAGTAAGGAGCTGCGTGATATTCTATATGTTTGGTCACTTTCAGGACTATACTCGTCCAGTCAGTGCATACTAGCAGGGATGGCTCGTCCACACTTGAAATTTAGAGAATAAGACGCAACATGTCGCCATCAGACGACGCTGATTAAGACAGGCGGCATTGTTAATAAACTTAGTGTGGGATAAGTTAATGAAGACGTGGCATCAAGTTCTAGTCTCCTTCAGTTCTAGAAACCAATGGCGCATGGTATGAGTAACTCCATGGATATTAACGGCCTTGGTAGCGTTTTTCGTTATGTTACTGATAATTTCTGTGGGTGAATTAAAGAAAAATCAATGATCCAGATCCAGATCAAGAATGCTCGCAGCTAGGAAAGAGCATATGGTTTAATTTGTGGTGTATGACTATAGTGTGTTGACTAAGGAGATTTGTAGAGTGGATTTTTGTTGTAAAATAACCGGTCTGGTGAATAAGCGACTTTGGTCGACTTTTCGCACAGCCAGCAACAGAAACTCTGAAGCTTTTAACTCTCTTACCAGTGATGAACAGTAAAAGCTTGCACTTCAAACGCGACGTCCAGCTTCACTTGTAAAACCATGGACAACGCGACGTCCAGCTTAACTTGTAAAATCATGGACAGCTAGAAGTGATAGGTTTTCTTCTAAACTCAGGCCGATTTAACAAATGTTGGCCTCGGCAGCTCAACAATATTGTGAAGTTAGCAGAATCGTAGTGCCCAGAGGGCCACGCAATTCAGACCGGTTGTAATTGCTGGCCTGCCTCTTCTCACTCTCTATCCTTCTTAACGTGTCTGGAGTATTTATATCATCTGAAAATACATTGTGATTTGATGAGCTTCATATACAAATAGTATGAGGTTATGGTTCGTGATCGTAATTCCTGTAGAAGCATATCATGAGCCTCAATTGGGAACACTTTCCAGGCGCAGATCCAGGGACGTCAGGGCAACCCCCCTCTGTCGGGTTGCGCCCATGACGCGCCCGAAGGGCGCAACTTTTTGTATGTGGCGCCACCCCCTGACCGAAATCATGGATCCGCGCCTGCTATCACATACCTATTACTTCACCCTTAAGATTTATATCGACTCTTCGTTTATACCTTTCTGAAAGGGAAGAGCAAGAAAGGGCATAACATAATGGTGAAATATCGCAATAGTTTCACGTCAAGTTGATAAGATAACATTAAAATGAATCGATTCCTAATTTATTTTAACACTTTTGAACATCAAGTTAACATCTCTCATCTAATTTCACTCAAACGGCTTGTGCTAACCAGTCAAAAGAGAACAACCAATATCAGTGTATTCAGACCAAACGCATCTACATTCCTTTCCTTGAATGCCTCCGCAGTCCGCAACCAACAATCCCATTACAGCAATTATGCATCTAACAGCAACCCCTTAACAACAACAACCACACCCGCGCTCTCACAACAATCACGCCTAACCCATTCTGGGATATTCGCATGACTACGTCACGATGACTATGGTTTCTTTCCGGACGGATTTCTCGCCACCTGCTCTATACAACCCACCGCGTCATCTTCGCTGCACTGCACGCGGCCGTCGCACTGTCCAGCAGACTGATGAGGCCTAATTTCTCTTCATCGCTCTGTCGACTCTCTTACGCGGCTCATGGCGCTGATGAGCAAACAACACCTGGTGCCATCTACTGGCATGATTTGTCACACCTAGTGCCGTCTACTGACATGATTCGTCACACCTGGCACCGTCTACTGGCATAGTTCGTCACACCTGGTGGCCTACGCGCCACTTCTGCCACTCCCGACGCTAAGCCTGCCAGGGTGCATACTCTGCCACACCTGATGTTGCATTTTTGAGCCACCTGGTGTGGTCTTCACGTGCAACGTCACCTTCCCTAGCTCGCCCCGCTTTTCCCGTTTCGCATCCGTAGCAGGCGACACGCTGCCGTTTCTCATCGGAACTGCTACTCGGCAAATCTGGCGCAGGAGCAATTACTCGGCAAATATGGCGCAGGGCCGTGGCGGTGTGCCGCGGGAGGAGGGGGAGGGTTACCACGCAAGTGCTGAGCGGTATTTGGTATTGTATTGGCATTCACTCATCTGCAGCGCTCAACACCAAAGGTTTCACTTTCCTTCTCTCTTCTTCGCTACTCTTCGATCCTTTTCTCTCTCTTTTTCACTCTTCTCTCTTTTGCTCTCCTCTTCACACTTCCTTCTTCTCGTCCTTCTCTTCTGCATTGTCCAAGACGTGAGTCTCAGCGGGCCAGATTAGTGACAAGGTAGTACAAACCAAAGCTTGAATTAGGCCCCGTCTTGCACCTGATTCATTACCGCCAGCCCCACCTTTTTACGTGATCACGCTTATCACAACCAGCAGCAGCTACATCAGTTGAAATACTCACAAGACAGACAGCCGAAACTTAAAGCGTCCATCTTTCCGGAATTTGGAAACATTTCAAGTCTATATAAGGCACACTGGGGTAATTGTTGATAGTCAATGTCTAAACACGCGATATTACATATTACATTTAACTACGCGGACATGAATATTATTTTTAATATACTATACGAGACAAATCGTTTGAAAACTTGCCTTCCGAAATCAACGTATTTTAACAAGCCAGGTTGCGTAGTGCTTAGCGTATTCACCCACTCTAACGGTTGTATTCATTAACTGTTATTTATTTTGTTTTCGAACGCATTGCATATAGTACATAAAATAAATATATATAAGCACTTTACACCCTATACCACTTATATGTATGCAAGCATTGACCTTGTTTAAGGCCAAACACAGCAAATTGTAATTTGTGTCTCGCACAAAATGCGTCTTGTACGCAACCGCATCTCGCCGAAATCACTCGAAAATATCGCGTCGTACGCGTATTGTGCAACAAGGCTGGCTTAGAGTCAACTATATAACATGCAAGATAGATGCATCCGCGAGGCCCGGGGTTTGGAAGCTAGATCTTGCCGCGATTTTGCACCGAAACCGCGAAATACGAGACGATACGCGAGCGGAAAGTATTACCTTCGTGCATGGGTGTAACTTTAATGCAAAGGGGGTTGTAGCTACAACCCCAATAATTTTGGAATTTAACACTACGCCTATGACAAGATGTGGTACAAATGGGCTATTTACATTTAAGTTCAACCCAATGATTTTCAAAAAGTTACGCCTCTGCCTACGTGTATTCAATGGAAGTTGCGAGTCACGATTTATGTGCGAGAGAGCGGTGTTTCAGCATTTAAGCTTCACGATGTTCTACTTCTTGGCATGATAGCCCGCTTTGCTTTTCAGTTTTGTATGTCGTTCTCTGGAATTATTTCTTACCAATACGGCATACGCACAATGTGTTTCGTTTGCTTTGTTGATATTTTCTGCGACTTCCTTTTATTTTTTACTCCGTCTCTTGCGTGCTGTTTCTCGCTTTTGAATTTCTTTCGAATCTCCATCATTATCTAAAAATTGTATCATCTGCCTCATCTTGTCTGTGCTATATCTGCTTTCGAACAGGTAACTTCCTTTCAAGAGCGGTCGTTATCTGCACGATGATTTTCTCTTTCACTCCTCACCCTCTCTTCTCTGTTCATATACCATCGATCAGCGTCTTCTTCGTGTCTCACTTCTCCCTAGTGTTCCCTCTACAACGATCATCTTGTGTGCGCCGTCTCTCCCCTCTAACGCTCCTTGTCCCCGTTTCAGGCGCGGATAATGCCGCTGCCACTGCAGCTGCTACTTCTAGTCGCTCTGATCACGTCACTCACCTCAGCCAGCCCGACGCCTCCCACCGCCAGCTCCGCGCACCTGCCCGTCGAGACCGACGATCAGCGCGACGGCCGCGTCTGGGACATGTTGCGGCAGGAGTCGCGAAGCTTCATGTCCGCCATCTTGCCGGACAAACTGGCGGCGCGCACGCATCAGGTGCTGTGGTCGGCGCCTCTCCATGAGCGCGCTGCGCGCGAGGACCGCATCCCTCGGTACACAGTCGTGGCCATGGCGGGGCCACCAATGCTGCAGAGCCACGATACCGACCTCCTGGACGCGGCTTTGTCCCCGAGAGTGGCGGGCGACTTCGGGAGGCGGGCGAACGGACTAGGTGGCGGAAGGCACTTCCCAGAGACGGTCGGAGGTGATGATGGTGGAAGATGGCGGCCGGAGATGACGCATGAAGCGGAGCAGATGCCGAACGCGCTGACGACGGACGAAGAGCGCAGAACGGAGGATGTCGAGGCGGTGCAAGCGATGGCGGGACAGTTTGGACAGCGCAGCTCCCCGCGGCCGAGCTACAGGGGCTCCGTTGGAGACGAGGCGGCTCCCAGCGCGGAGGATTATGGACGAGCTCCTGCGGGTACCGCCCCACCTGCCGACATCGTCAGTGGCTTCTCATCTTTTCCCCAGACAGAGCGAGTACCGTATCTGCAGAGCGTTCGCGATATCGAGACCGAGATGAAGCAGGAGTCGGGGCAGACCGCGCAGCCGACGAGTTCTCCCCTCGTGGCCAAGTTCACCCAGCCGACGTTCGAGGAGTTTCCGTTTGACAGTCTGAAGATGGACTCTTCCACAGGAGGAGGCCCCGAGCAGGCTATGGTAGTTGAGCTGGAAACGGGTAACGGAAACGAAAATGAACAGCTGTCGTTTGACACAAGCAACTTCCCCAACTTCCCGACGTTTTCCTTCCAAAGGGCAGAGTCTGACCAGGACGCCAGTGAGCGACCAGTCGCCATTCCCGCCTACGGACACGGTGGCTCAGACCGGTTAAAACAAGATGACACCGGTTCGCAGCGAAACGTGGAGCCAGAGACGACGCGCTTCCCAATGATCCCCGGAGATCAGGAAACAACCAACGGTGAAGACATGGGCTCTGATGATAAGGACATGCCGAAGTCGGTGGAATCGACAGAGTCCGAACAACAGGAAATGCTCCAGGAGATGATGAAGAAAGATCCAGAGACGATTGAGTCCCCAAAAATGGAGGAACTGAAGTCTGGTGACATGAACTCGACCACCGAAGACCCGAACGTCCAGGGGATCGCAAAGGATGGAGAGTTAACGAGCCACGCCGGCGGTCTTCCTCTGGCTCCTGTTACCGAGAACAGGAACACCAAAACTCCACCAACCAGACCGGCTAACAATCATTTTCAGAACTTCAAGGAAGGCGGCGCCTATCCGGACTTCAGTCTAGTCGATTTCCCAAGCTTCCCTGACATCCCTGGCAGTCCTGAAAGCGACTTATCTGTCCAGGGTCAGGCTGAGGACGCAGCACAGCATTCAGACGTCGAGGACAACAATGCCAAAATGACGTCCCCACAGAAACCGACAGTGCCATTGACGGTCCCGCCTAGCTACGGGCAGCCTCCACTAGGACAGTTCGTCTACTCAGACATCTTCCCTGAGGCAGACCTCTCTCCGACCGAAGGGGATGAGTTCTACGCACGCCTTGAGTTTGACCCGACCTTCCAGACGCCGACAGCGCCTGATTTCTCCTTCAGCGGCGACACGCGGGGGTCTCTGAAGTTTCCGGAACTACGCGCCCAGTTCCCGCTCATCGAAACCGACTTCTCGCACGCGCGCCCAGAGTTCCCCGAGCTGAGGAGCCGCTTCCCCCAGCCGGAGGCTGACTTCTCCCTCTCAGAACCCGAGTTACCCGGACTCGCGCCGCTTAATAGCGAGGACGAGGACGCGTTCCAGAGCTTCGCCGAGATCGCTGACCTCAACCGCGACAACAACGACGGCGTGACCGTCTTTAGCGATGATGAGAAGATGAACGACCGGCGTGCTATCAACTACCACTCGCCGGTGCAGTTCGGCAGCCGAGATCCGAAGAGCTACAAGCACTTCAGCAAGAGCAGCGGCAACGAATTCAAGAACACGTTCTTCAAGAGTGACTTAACTCGAGTGACGACCCAGCGGCCGACGACGACGACTGCGCGGGTGCCGAAGCCCAGGCGCCCCCAGCACCTGCAGCGGCCGCACGGTCCGAGGCATCCCCAGGGACCGCAGAGGCCTTACCCCTATAAGCCCCGTGAGTCGGCGTTCGGTCGGCACACGACCACAACGACATACCGTCCGTCAATCTTCGTCAACAGAGGCCCGAATGTCGATGGAGAGGGTGCAGCTCAGGAGCAAGAGACGTCGACGACGCCGTCCACTTCGAAGCCAAGCGGACCGGCCTTCTTCCCCCACTCAGGAAGCATCCCCGGCTACATCCCGCGTCCGACTCGGCCGCGGCCTCATCACAGACTGCCTGCTAGAGAGTACGGACAGCACACAGCACCCGCAGAGGAGCTGCAGCCTGAGCAGGAGCCGCACCCTGAACCGGAGTCTGAACACTCGGTGGATAGCCGGAAGATTCCTGGATATATCCCACGTCCCACCCCGTCACACAGAGCACCGGAGGGCGCACTAGGCGGATACATCAGACCAACGAAGGCAGCACTGACACAGCAGCAGCCAACCTCCTACGAACTGCCAACGGCATATACACCCGAGGAACACGGCAGCAGCATGACGGAAGAGCAGGCTCCTACCTACTTGCCTGTGGACATGAGTGATATGTCAACAGAGGATCAGCCGCCAACCTACATGCCTGAAGAGGACTTCAGTACCACTGTGTCTGAGACAGCAGCTCCCATCGCCGTCACATTAGCCGAGGAAGCATCACCATCTTCATCCGACCTCACAGATCCGTCCACGATGCCCGAGTCTCCTTCCACTCCCCTCTCAACGTCTCCACCAGCATTCCCTCCGACGACCCAGCCTCCAGCAACGCGGGCGGCGACTCGGCGACCCTACACCTTCCCTCCCTTCCGCAGGAGCACGACCCCGGCTTCAGCCATTGGTTCTGGAGACGCAACAACCAGCCAGTTCGCGCCGGAGTTCGGTACGAAAATCACTCACCGGAGGCCAGAGAGTTCTTCTAGCGAAGACGGCGCCCGAAGACGGCGTCCTGGGGGACGGAGGAGGCCGACAGGGGGCGCTAGCAGCGGCAGTGGCTCCCGACGTCGTCCTGGTATGAGGAGGAGGCCCGTAGGAGGGCGGAGGAGAACCACTCCGGCACCATACACCACAACTCCAGCGCCAGTGGAGAAGACGACCGTGCCACAGGTGTTGGAGATGACTGGTGAGGCTGTCAACCAGCAGGTGGAGACGGAGCAGCAGGTGCTTGTTATCCCTGGAGATGACCAGCGCGAAGAAATGACCGGAGAGACCGTGGAGAAGCAAAGCCTCCTTGAGGACATTTCGGAAGGTTCTGAAACCATGCCAGGGTCGGTTGCACCGATGGAAGATGTGGGAGATTTCGGTCAACAAGAGATGCTTGTTGATGTGATGCCGAGGGAAGAGGTTTCAGTTGCACTTGTGCCAGAGGAGAAACCGGCTGTCGAAATGCATGCCGAAGAAATGATTGCAGCAGAAATTATGCCGGAAGAGATGGGTCTTGCTGCGACTGTAACACAAGAGGTAAAGCCTGTTGAGACCATGCAAGAGGAGATGGTTCCAGTTGAAATGATGCAAGAAGGGGTGATGGTTCCTGCTGAGATGCTTCCAGAAGACGTTGTCGATGCTGCATTAATGCCAGCAAAGATAGGCGTACCTGAGCCAAATCCCGAGGGCATGGGTCCCGTCCCAATCATGCCAGTGTTGTCAGAAGTCTCTCAAAGCACCGCCGAACCAATGATCGAGAGAGCGCCTATCGTGCCTGCGCCCACTAGCGACATCAGTGAGAATACAGACATCTATGGTCCTCCGAGCAACGAAATTTCTGAGCGAGAGACACCAGCGATGTCCGAGCTTCCCGGCGGTATCTTCGAGTTGCAGCCTGCTGTTCCCCAGTCGCAGAAGGGCGTGGAGGGCATGCTCATGTTAGAAGGTGAAGACGCAGCTGCCAGTCCAGTAACCGCGTCGTCTCATTTGGGAGACGTAGATGTAAGGGATGTGACTGAGGAAAGTGATGCGCTGGGGACAGCGCCGGGCAACACCGTTCTGGAAGAAGATGCCGTGGGGCCGACGGTAGAATCAGAGTTGAGGGAGTTCGCAGTGGAAGAAAATACCCTTGGAGGCTTTGGCACCTTCCCTGAAGCTGAGATTGGAGACGAGGTGGACGTGTCAGCCGTCTTGCGGGATGAACTGGGAGACGACGTCGTTGAGGAGGTTCAGGTCGATGAGGTAAGCTTTCCAGTGACAAGTACAGGACCTGGAGACAACTTTTTCACCGATGAGTCTCTCCCGTCACTTGACAATATGCTGACGCCCGTGACACCTGACACTGCCTTTGGACCTTTCTCCGGGCCCTCAGCATTGAAGAACAATGAGGAGACCATCGTTCCTTCGGGCCAACCGCAGCAGGAGATGAGCCGTTTTCCGATGACAGATGGCCGCGAACAAGGTCCTGAGATGAACGGTATCATTTCTCCCTTGGCGGTACTTGAAGCGGGAATGCCAAACACCGAGAACCAGGAGTTTGGAATGCCTGAAACTGCACCTCCACACATGATGAACGGCATGCCAGTGGTGGAGAACAACGGCCAAAATAATTGGGTTTTCCCTAGCGCCCCGTCAGTGATTTCTGATGCACCAGAGACTGGCACCAGCAGCGGAATGCCTGAGATGCCGAGCGACATGCCACCCCACATGTCTATGCCAGGCATGTCCATGCAGGAGTTTGACAGCAATGGTTCCCAGATAATGAGAGAAATTGTTCCTGGGCTGGTGGCAACCACACCCAAGATGGAAGACGACATGGTGGTGCCTCATTCGATGACACCTGAAATGCTTGAGGGTGACCAGCAGAACATACTGCCATCTGATGTCATGCCACAGCATGACATCATGCCTGGCATGCCCATGTCAGAGGATGCCATGCCGATGCCACAAGACGCAACGCTGATGCCGCAGAACATCATGCCTTTGCCACATGACTCTATGGATGAGAATCAAGACGAAATGAGAAATCACAGCGAAGAGTCTTCGTTCTCATCAGACATAACCATGCCCGGTGACTCCCAGACCTTGCAAGCACCTTTCCCCACTGCAATAGAGCCTGCAAAGGAGACCACCGAGTCGATCCCAGAAGGATTCGGGCCTCTGCAAGCTTACTCTGTGATCACTGAAAGTGAAGAGCCTGCGTCTGACGGAGGCATGATGCCTGACATGCCGAACGGTGCGGCTAATGGCTTCCAGGGTTTCCCAGGAAGCGAGCCTGAAGAGGCTCCAGTTCCTGTCGAAGACCATTTCGACATGGCCGGAGAAGATGCGATTGCAATGCCGGACAGTGATGACTTCATTCCCTCTGAGAATTTCGACATCAGAGGCAGCTTCGGCGACGATATCTCAACAGGTCCGGGTGAAGGTGACTCCAATGAAGCTACCAGCCCCGACGAAGTGTTCGGAGCTAACCCTCAGCCAGATATGCCGCTCGAGGACGCCACTGAAGTGGACATGCTTCCGAAGATGATGACACAGCCAACGAGTGACACCGTGTTCCCCGAGAGCGGATCTTTGGGCTATCCGGTAGAGACTCCGATCCCAGATACTGACAGCATCGAATCGAGTATCACCAACCAGGGCTACTATCCCCCCGAGGCAGAAGACCAGCAGAGTCTTCCGGAAGAACCCAGCACGGACGCCGTGGAGATGGGCGACGCTCCCATCGAGAGTCAGTCTGCTGACATCGTCGACGAAGCGGATATGAACGAACAGACCGCGGGTATTGACATCCGAGTCATCGCTGAGTCTGAGCCCGAGGACGCTGTGCTCACCAGCACGATGGCTTCCGCTACAGAATCAGAAGCGGAGGTGGTCGACATGGCGCCTAATCAGTACGTCTATCCTTCTGAGGAGCGTGCCGTCTCTGATGAAGCAGACTTGCAGGACATCACTGAAGAAGAGGGTCGGGAGCAGGGCGAAGAGAGACAGGAGAACCTCCAGGAAGCTCAGGAACAGGGTCAAGAACAGGGCCAAGAGAGACAGGAGGATCTTCAGGAGGCTCAGGAAGAGGATCAGGGAAGTAATGAGCGAGGCCAGGATAATCCGGCGGAGTACCAGGAGATTCGGGAGCAGGAGCTGATTCAAGAGGAAGATCAGGGGATTCAGGAGCAGCAGCAGGAGCTGGTTCCGGAGGATCAGGAGATTCAGAAGCAGGAGCTGGAGCTGATTCAGGAGGAGGATCAGGAGATTCAGGAGCAGCAGCAGGAGCTGGTTCCGGTCGTGAGGATCAGGAGATTCCAGGAGCAGGGAGCTGGAAGCGATCCCGGTGACAGCAGTGGATTGAAAGCGGTCCCGATGACAGGCAGGAGTAGAGCGGCCGGGGGACAATGTAGCAGAGTGAAGTGGCCCCGGGACAGCTGCAGCAGGAGTGGAGCGGTTTCCGGCGGCAGCAGAATGGAGTGGTCCTGGGAGACAGCAGGAGTGGAGTGGTCCCGGGGACAATGTTAGCAGGAGTGGGAGCAGTCCCGAAGAAAAGGCAAGCAGAAGTGGATGCGTATTCTGGGCAGCAGGAGCGGAAAACGGTCACAAAATTAAAACTTTGTAAAATGTTGAAAAACGGAATACATGTTGGAGAACTACATATGAAAAATGCAAAAACCAAGTTTCACAATGATATCATTATATTTGAGTGAGTAATGGCTCCCAAGTATTATCAACGATGACGTAATATTTTGAAATAACGTTTTTGGGTTTATGTGACAAGAGATAAGGACAAATAAATATCGGCACTGTATTTCTGAAAAAAAATTGAAATGTTTTTTGTCATTGTTTATTAATTTCACATTTTGACCTTATGTGACCTGAATTTTGACCTGAGCTTCACACTTACTTCATTTAAAATGAGTTTGGATTGTAAAATTATTATGACTTTCAAACTATACGTAAAAAGCAGACCACCAAACATATGTCGCATGACTTTCGAAAATCTTTTTCGGATAGTGACCTTTGGTGACCTTGACCTTTGACAAGAATCTAATTTTTGCCCTTGACCTGATGTGATTTCAATAAAAACTATGGTATGCCTTGGATGCGTCTCAATGAGAGATTTCGAACAACGCCTTGCGTGTCTCGCTGCGATTATTGGTTCCGGAGATAACGGGTGGGAGGGGCGATATCCCCCCCCCGTCAATGGTGTTCGGCTGAGACCCTGGTCAAGCGCAGGATAATGTTCTCGCGCATTTATGAGCTACATCGGTCTAATTAAGGGTTATCCTCATTAATGTGAACGTTACGCGAATGCCGTTTTACAACATGAGACAACATTGCCGACATTCTTCTGTACATATATATCGACTCGATACAACATGGTTCTATTCTCGTCACATTGCGTGATGGGGCGCCTGGCCTACAAGACTCGTGAGCGGGATGTAGGCCGTATTCTGACCGTGCACATTACTGGCAGGAATCTACTCTACCGTAGCTCGGCAATGTTTTTATACATTGATATTCCTGTAAACTCGTTGCTTCGGGAATCGATAGAAAGCACATTTCTACCGATTCCCTGGAATCACCGT
>VOPJ01009830.1:92285-157602 GCA_014673585.1 Semibalanus balanoides
TTTTTTTTTTAAATCTCGAATGACAAATGAGGTGAGAAGCCCAAATCAGCGGAGAAAAAACGTGTCCTTTTTTGACAAAAAAAGTCCCCCCTCCCCCCAAAAAAAACGAGCGGCTGGATCCGCCCCTGGTGGTATTGGTCAAATTTGGTCCTTTTAGACTGGACTAAAGGCAATAAAACTCGAATTGGCAACCATTCTAACCAGTACAAATTGATCCGTGAGAAAATCAAGTGGATTGGTCCTACAGTTGCGGAGCATGACATCGTCGGCGAATCTTGTCGGCTTTTTAGAGCCTCCCGACTAGAGCTGCCAAACTCTGGTCCCAGCGTCCCAGGCTCAGCAGCACTGGAACCAGAACCAGTCACGGCTTTGTCTGAAGCTGTGACTAGCCAGGCCATTGCCATAGGGTTAGCATTTCAGTGCTGAGTGCCGTGACCAAAGCTGAGACTTGCCAACTCATTCCGTGGCCGTGACTAGGCTGTGACGTTGGATGTGACAAATATTTTTGATTTTGCACCTCTACTCCCGACCCCGGTCCATGCGCATCTCTAAATCATAACAACGGATATTGACGCGGGTGTTACAAAAGCTGCGCACTCGGCTCTTCCCAGTTGTTGCGCTTGTGGCTTGCGGGGCGGTTGGTCGGTCGGGGGCGTGTGGTATATGGTGGCGGTTCATGACTGACCGTAAAAAGTCTGATTCTAAACATAAGCTGGCAATGTCAAATTTACCGTACGGAATATGGCTATTAGATAAGATCGGCTGCTGCTCCAGCTACAACACAAGATCCAGGAATATCACGTGAGTAGCAATGTTTGTTGTGCTCCAAGCCTCCATATGGCTGTGAATTGCTCCAAGCCTCCATATTGCTGTGAATGAGGGGAGGCTAGGCAATCTTAATCCTAGCCAAATTTGAATGGATTAATTTCAAATTGACCACTTGTGGCATTTGCATTCTTTATTGTACTCCAGTGTCCATCATTTTTGTTTAATCAACTTAGCAAAATATTTTGACAGACTTAAGCAACTTTATTTTCAATTTTCAAGGTTTAAGTTTATGTTATATCTGTCATCTACTACCTTTTAAAGATGGATACTAGATAAGAATAGCATCTTTAAATAATTTGTATTAGAAAGGTCAAAAGGTAACAGCTCTTTTATGCACGCATGCTAACTTGTTTTGCTTAGTGCTTAGTGCCCACTGCTTAGTGCCCACTGCTTAGTGCCCATGTAGTAGTAACTAGTATGCTCTGCTATCAACATGAAAATGCTAATCAAGATCATTTCAAACTATGAAGATCTGATATTCAAAAATATCATGAAGATCTCAAGATCTTTCAGTCCATTAACTTAAATCTAAATCTAAATCTAACAAGGGCATCATTTTCTGAAAATGATTGGGGCCCCAATGCAAACTAAATAGAGTCTAATTATATTCTTACCATGCTATGCCATAGGCTCATGTGAATCTTGCAGTGACATCACATTCATGTTCACATTATACTTGATGTAATTTAACTTTAGCTGGGCTTTTGTGGCGGAAAAAATGAACGTTCACATATTGTTATCATAGATTGTCTGGGATTATTTTACACCAAACTTTTGAATCACCCTTAATAATGGTGCCAGCTTATAGTAACCATGATATCGAATCACAAGCGGAACTTTATGAAATCGCTCGGGGGGCCCCTAATGTTAATTTTATTAATTTTAACTCAGTTCTTACTATGCAACGCCATAGGCCTAATGTTAAAATTTGAAAATAATTGGGGGGAGGCTCGGGCCCTCCCCCAGAGGTATAAAGTTCCACCCCTGTATCAAATAATGGTGTATACTGTAAAGGTACCTACCTACTTACTACCAAGTGGCAGGTAGGTAGTATGGATCAAGTAGGTAAATTCATTCCAATGAAGGTCCAGGCACATAAGCGTAGGAACCCAGGGCCATGGCCCCCTCACTTTTTGTTCATTTTTTTATCCTAAAATCTACAACTTAACTTTGTTATCACAATTTAAAGGTGCAACAGATTCTCAAAGACTAAAGAAGCTCAATTTTGCATAGGCATCCCTTGAGGGGTATTGAAGTTCCGCTTAAGACAAGATCAAAGTTTTGCTAGCCCCCTCACTTTTCATCACGTTTCTACGCTCCTTTCCAGGCATATGCAGTTGAGGATCCAAATCCCAAATTCACTCTGAGGTTGTGAACTACCAACTCTCAAATAAACAAACAAATTATTAAATCACTACCACCGCCGTGCTTATTATACGTACCATCACTGCTTACATGAAGCCAGTGACATTCGGAAATACGAATGGGAAATATGTTACAGGGTTGTTTCTTTCAGAAAGATCCCATAGCCAACAAACAGGGACGGACATAGTTCCGCAATGGCCGCCAGGGCGGTGCTAGTGTCGCGCTAATGTTAACCCGCCATTGGCTGAACGGAGGGCGGAGACCCGCCCCCCTCAGGGATTTTTCACAATAGCTCACAAACCACACTCAGCGCTATTCATACGCCAAACTTCAGGGTGAGGGCGTTTATTTCTACATCAATTTTGGTCGTCTTCAATTGCAAATAATAATAATAAAAAAATCGACGATTTTTTTTTCTCTCAGTTATATGGAATTTAGTGCACGTCACTATCCACACCACTTTTGGCGCAAATACAGCTAAGCTCTAAGCTCTAACAGGCTGTAAATATTACGATTCCTTAAGAGAAAATGCAATTCAAAGAAAACGTCAAAAAGATACAAATTGCAGGGGTAGAAAGATGTCTGTCTCGAATTTTTGAAATTTTTGGATTTTGATAACCTGGCAAAAAAAAACTTGTTTTTTTTTTGAAAAAAAATGCCCACAAAAATCACAATTTTTAAATGAAAAAAACGGAAGATATTGTAAGAGAACCCATAGTGTACATTTACCCAAACCGAATTTCAAATCCACCTATTCTCTATATTTTGAATCACTGATTGCTTCCCAAGTATGATTACCTTCATGACGTCACATTTTTGAAAGTACGTTTGGGGCTTTATCGGACCAAGATACACATTTAAATAAATGGTACCACTGTGTTGTTGCTGAGACAAAACTGGATTTATAATAAATGCATTTTTAATTCTAATTATATATTTCTTAAATTTTGACCTCTATGACCTGACCTTGACCTTATATCGGGTCAGATCGAAAGGATGGATGCTATAATCGGTTATTTGTGTAAGATTAAAACCCACTAAAACATTTTCGCATGATCTCTTGCAAATAAGTGACCTGATTTTGACCTGACCTTGACCTTGACCTTTGCTTACAAATTTCACTTTGCTTATACGAGAGATTGCAATATACATTTTAGCGGCACTTTGTGCGATTTTCGCTCAATATTACGGCTTTTGGATTTGGTGAAGTTAAGGCTTCAAAAACTAAATACTTACCATTTGACCTTTTGGACCTGGACTGACCTGGACATATACCTTATTATAAATATTTCGAGTACGCTTAAGAGTTGATCTCGTTGAGAGCTTTCGATTGCCGTCTTGCGCATCTCGCTGCGATTATTGGTTCGGGAGATAACGAGGGGGGCGTTTTTCGCCTCCCCCTCCAGCCAATGGCGTTCGGCTGAGACCCCAGCCAATGCCGGGTTAAAGAACGGAGGGCGGAGACGCTCGCACAAAGTTGCATCGCGTGTACAAAATACGGATTTTTGGGGAAAGTTTTGCTCTCATTGGTGGTAGGACTAAATAATAAGCTGCTGGTATTAAAATCCGAAAATGTTTGGGGGGACGCCTCCCGCTTGGGGGGACGCGTCCCCCGTCCCCCCGCTTTCGACGCCCATGCCTACTTTATATAATTGGGCATGTTTGACTGCGTAGGTTATCATATAACTAGGTACTTTATACTCAGAACATAGGTTGGATATGTTCTAGTACCCAGATTATAAGCAGCTTATGCACTAAAGTGATGCGGCAGAAGCGAGCCCCGATTGTTATCAGAACCCGAGGAGTTGCCGACAGGACAGAGATCATCTGAGTCTGTTGATTCAACTATAACAAGTCTGAGCTGCTTTGGGCGGCATGTGACCTTAGTTGTCGGCCCGCCCTTAAACCCCAATCATCATCTGAGCTGTTAAGCGTCGGTCCTGACCCCGGAAATTCATCTAGTCAGAATATTTTGATATTTTACTCTATATAATTCCATGGACAATTTTGTAATCAACAGCTGGTAGTCAAAAGATGTTTGACCCCTAAGGTCACCATTTCAACTCAGATCACGACGCAATTTAGACTTACCATTACGTCCAATGAAGGAATGACTGGTTACGGGATACCGGATGGCTTTGGTGATTGATTCACAAGAACCATTCCAGCTTTCATAGTATTAAGCATTAACCCGGCATTGGCTGGGGTCTCAGCCGAACGCCATTGGCGGGGGGGGGGGGCGTTATTCGCCCCCTCGTTATCTTACGAACCAATAACCGCAGCGAGACGCGCAAGTCGGTAATCGAAAGTTCTCAATGAGACCTCTCTAAAGCACACGCGACATTTTCCTAATAATGTCACATGTCAGGTCACAGTCAGGCCAAAGGTCAAATGTAAGATATTTGAGTTTTTAGGCCATACTTTCCATCCAAAGCTTTAGATTAAGACTATTATCGAACAAAATGTTCTCAAAGGTATGATGCATCTCCCGTATAAGCAAAAGTGAAATTGTAAGCAAAGCTCAAGGTCAAGATCAGGTCAAATCAGGTCACTAATGGCAAGAAGTCATGTGACACATGTTTTATGGGCTGTCTTACGCATATAATTCGATTGTAGAAGCTGTTTGCACACCTGACCCGTTATAAGGTCAAGGTCAGGTCAAAAAAGGTCAATTTGAAATGAATAAATATAAATGCCAAATGCATGTTGCTTAACCAGTTTTGTCTCAGAAATACATTGGTGCCATTTATTTGTCTGTATCTGGTAAAAAACGTACTTTTCAAAAAATGACGTCATGAGATACTCATACTTCGGAGCAATCAGTGATTCAAAAATACAGATGTCGCTTTGAATTTGGGTTTGGGTATTGTACATATGTGGTTTTCTTACATATCTTCATTTTTGTTTTAAATATCGATTTTGAGGGATTTTGAGGGACCCCATTTTTTTAATTTGGGGGTTTAAATACATTTTTTTCTCGAAAATCCGAGATTGTTGTTTTCTACCCCTTGTCATTTGCTATCTCTTGACATTTTGTGTTGCATTTTGCTTTAGGAATGGCTTTTATACAGCCTGTTAGAATTTAGCTGATATTTGCGTTAAAGTCGTGTGTAGTGACATCACTAAATTTGATAAAACTCGGAAAATTTTCGACGATTTAAAAAAAACAAAACATTAAGATGTCAATTTGATGTAGGAGAATGCACCCGAAGTTTTGCGTTTCGCGCTGTTTGTTTTTCAGCTATTGTGAAAATCCCTGAGGGGGGCGTTATTCGCCTCCCCCAGCCAATGGCGGGTTAACCCACGGGTGGTGCGCAGCGTGGTACATCATCCTCTCGGGTCACTGACCTTGGGTCACTGACCTCAGGTCACCTGAAGTGGCCCATTTAACGTGCCACGCAAATATATATGCAATGTGTACCGGCTGATCGGGTTCAAATTCAGATTGTTTAGTGTTTGAGTGTATTGAAACCTTAAAGGATTTGTATGATTGTATCTGATTAATCTCCTGATTTAGGGAGGTAAAAAATATCGTTAGATCAAAACTGGGGTACCTTCTACCTCCCACCAGCTTTTACGCATATTGACGCGGTGGAGTCATTCCAAGAGCAAGTTACTTGCATCAACGCAGATATGGTGCACAACAGGAAATCTGACCCGGCGCTTCCCTGGCCCGGTGCTGTTGCTGTCTGTCTTGATCGCCCGGCCTGACCACACGCTATCGTGTTCCCACTCGCCAGGTTCAAATGGCTGATATTCCTTATGACGTTCATCACGTACGCGGCGTACCATGCGTCGCGGAAACCGATCACAGTGGTGAAGAACGTGTTGAATCAGGACTGTGACGGCAAGGAGCCGCCGCCGGGAGGTCAACGGCCACTGTGGACCGCAACTGGGATGCGGACTGGCGCGCCCGTTCGGTACGTGTTAACACTGACGCTGGTGTGTCAACCGACTCACTGGCATGATGTGAAACTGGTCGCTATGTGCTTAGGGTGACAGTGCTCACTGATTGTTGTAACTGAACGTTGCATCCTGTCAGGGGTGTAGGAACTCATTCGAAGTTGGGGGGGGGGGGCGGGGGGCAAAATGCATTTTGAAGTCGATTCTTTCCATGCAACTTCCATCGGCGTAATGTTAAAATCCGAAAATGTTTCCCCTGGCAAAATGTTCCCCCTGTCCCATAGGCTCCTACGCCTATGCATCCTGTTCTGGTGTATTGGGCAGTTGGAACTTGTGCATGGCAAACTTGCATTAAAGTTCCGATGTTTTAATGTTTTCAAGGGTAGAAAAATGTTTCGATTTTTTAAATGTTGTTTGAAGCTCTTTTCCTGACATCATGCCTCCAGAATAACTGGTATTCTCTGTCTCCAGAGGGAGAAGATTCAAATACTCTGCTCGGATTTCTCGACTCGGCCTATCTATTTGGCTACGCTGCGGCCATGTTCTTCAGGTAAGAAGCCTCGCTCATTTAACCTGCCGTAAGTTTCAAATCAATAGTTCAAATGCCAAGTAAACGGATTGTTTTCCAAGTTTGTGTCGTTTGTCGTAAAAACGGTCATTTTCTGCCTTGGGAATATGCCAGTTTCTGTCTGACACGCGTCGCCGTCACTCACCGACAGTGGCATGCTGGCTGACCGCATCGACCTACGCTACTTCCTGAGTGGAGGCATGCTATTGTCGGCTATCTTCACGGCGCTGTTCGGACTGGCCTACACATGGGAGATCCACTCACTCGCCTATTTCATCATTATACAGGTTTGTACCTCTATTTTTATTATGTCGGGAGAATCCATTGGTCCGGGCGCTAAGCGCTAAGTTAGCGTCTTGAGTGAGGAGGGGTGTTGCAGGGGGGACAGTCGGGGTGCCCGTGAGTCCCTAAAGTCATGTCTACGATTTGAATGACAGTACCCGATGCTGTACCCGATGCTGCTGCAGATCTGTCGTCAATTACATTTGTGTGTCTGTGATCTGAGAGAAAAGACTGGACTATCGCTGCATTTATGTCTCGAGTCATGAATTAACTGTCCCTGTAGCTCTGTAGGGAGAACGCTGGGCTTTCGACCTCACACGGGGTCTGTTCCCGTGGCGCCTCCCGGGAGGGGTCTAGAACAACGTGGAGTAGCCCAGAGCAGCCGTGTGGGAGCCGCCACGGGAACGACTGGAGACGTTTATAAGAAGCATCAGCTGTTTGCGTCCATGGCTGGGTATATGTTGACATTAACATAAATGTGTTAGCCGCGCCATAAATGTACTCCTCCAATCTCCTCCGGTGGCCCTACCTCGATTTCGGGAGCGAATTGAAGGAGTTTAGAGGAGGTTTCGGGCTAAGTTGGATGAGCTTGGAACAGTCACGGGAACAACCAGATGAACTTAGAGGAGGTTAGAGTCAGTTGGAGCAAGTTGGAGCAAGTTGGAGGTGTCACGGGAACAGACCCTATGTGTGACAGGCCGGGTTCGAGTCTCTTCGGCGCTCGCTGTTTGCTTCTGACTGGGATGACCTTCGGCTGGTGGCAAACTCACGTTCAATGCAGGGTGACGTCAGAGTTTACCGTGTCTACTGTCCAGATACGTCGGGAAAGTAAAACTTTCGCTTCTTAATTCTTCCGGCTACCAGGAATTATACCATCGGATGGTAGCAGCCAGGGCAGGGCCTCCACAACAAGCTTTGCTCAGCATGTGTCCTGACCTAGGAAATTCATCCATTAAAGGGATAGTGCCACCTTGGGAGGATTTCTAAAAAGCATCTTAAATGAATGCTGTGAATTAATTATCGTGTATGCTCTTGCTCAAACTTGCCCTAAAGCAATGTATCGGCAAAGCATTTTCTTTTTTTCTGACTCCATATTGTTTGTCTCGATTGTGCGCAGCACTAAATTCATGACGGCCGCCCGTGATGGGCGATGGCGTACTTTACTAGTACTTAGATACTTGCCACTAGATGTCGCTACGTATAGCTGATGCGCTGTTTTTCATTAATTATTCTTTCATATTAAACTGTATCGTTTGTATCACTTGCTTTGCGAGTGAGGGGAAGCAAAATACATGATTTCAATCCGTTTCTGGAATTAATCTGTCGTCAGCAATGTGTTCAGTTGCTGAAAGTCACTACCGCTTTTTACCTTATGGCTCCACGCCCAAAGCCATAGTCTGAATTCGCCGCGACTTGATTTTCAAACGTCTGGCTGTGTTAGAGGGTAATGTCACTTAACTTTTACAGCCCAAAGTCGAGCCTCAAATATTCTTGCTATTCTGGCTGTTTATTAAATGTAAATTATTAAAGGAAGCTAAGATTGTTAACAACTAACTGTTAACTAACTAATTAACTAACCGCATATGCTTTTTATTTTTTAAGTTGACTGACGGAATGGTGATGTTCAGTTCGCAATATTCAAAGTAAAATAATGGCCCGCCAAGAAGTGCTTCAAAACAGTGCGGAGGCGATTCGAATTTTACGAATGATTGCCAATCATTGGAGGTGCTAAAGTCTTTTTTGATCTAACGGGGTCAGTTTCGAGAACCAGACTTTGCAGGTGAAATCGAACACACTTAATCTACCGATATGCACCAAAAACTCTATATCGGCCCGCAAGGTGGCACTCTCCCTTTAAAAAGGTTCGGACTCAATTGATTAACAAAACATCTGCCGGGATTGCATACCTTTGATCAGAGTCAGAACCTATGCTTGCTGGGAGGCATGATTCACAGGCTGTGTCGTGAATCTGATGAAATTGCTCACCTCAAATCATTCTGGGTGTCACTTAGGTCTAATATCGCTCGCGTATGTACATACTTGACTCTGTCCGTCAACAGTCGACATTCTACACGAGTGTCTAAGGAATATAGCACCTTTAACATTAGTTTTTAACTAGATAGCCAGATTGTGTCGGGTGTGCTGAGAAACCCCCAAATCCGAAATTTTCCCTCAAAGCGACTAGTTGCTGAGTTTCAAACGCAAAAAACGTGGTCATAAAGTGGTCATTTTTCAAACGTCACAAATCCGTGACGTTTCGCATAACCCCATCATCATAGTCTACTCCACTTGTGATTGCCACCGCACCTTCGCTTTTTGAACCGTCCGCCCAGTATTTCAGTTTTACCTTGCGTCCGCCCCGAGACCGCCACGACGGTCGGTCAGGCGCTCGGCACACTAGTGCGTTCAGTAGCGTGTGCCCACGTCCCTACCGGCGCGAGCGAGCGCCGGTCGACCAGCCAGTTGCGTTTCACTCCTACCTTGTGCAACCCATCGTGCGGCTGCCGGCACAGCAGCTGTTCAACTGAGGCGGGCGCAAAGTTTGCCGTTCGATGCCTCCTTGTGACGACACAGCTCGCTTGGTTGACGCAGATGGTGTGACGTCACATGTAAACATAATACTTATTTTTTCAAAATTACAACAAATTCTGACTTTTTTCGCAAATGAATGCCAGGACCGTAATCAGGGCATTCTTCTCCATCATTCTACATACTTTTCCCAAGGTGCTATATTCCCTTTAAAGGGAATAGGTCACATTGAAAGTTGTCTTGAAATTTAACCATACCGAGCATTTTTAAATGAAAAAGAATATTATTTGTTTAGACGATAGACGGATATCCGTCGAAAAATGGGCATGTTTCTCTTTTCCTTCATGGCCATAACAAACTTCATGACAATGTATGAAGTCATGCATATGTTTACTTGGATACGGAAGCTATTGCACACAATAATGAATGACAGACTGGCATAATAATACGCAGGCTGCTTGTAACGCAAAACAGGGGCGTCGCCACAGGGAGGGCGGACGGGGGGGGACACCGTCCCCCTCAAGCCGTAGCGTGAGTCTCCCCAGGTAACTTATGTCTCACCATAAACTTGGTTATGATGATGATGTGATTATCTGCCACTTCACTCGGAAACAATGCATTTTTCAATATCGTATGGCGGTTTGGAAAAGCTATGCTGCTCGGCCTTTCCCTTTTGACTTTTTTCCCCTTTTGGTTTCACTCGGAATTAATAAAAAAAAAAAAAAATAGGCGACATGTTAGCTAGTCTGCCTGCCAGCTCCGAAAAAGGCAACGCGAACGCAAAGACGCGACATCGGCACCCGGAACCTGCTCCAGTGGTGCCCGAGCTTGCTGGACCGAAGATCTAATTATATAGTGGGGAACGTCAGGCCAGGACATCTCCCAGAAGCCATTTCCCCCAAGGCCAAGCTCCTCCAGATACACGGACCATTTATGAGCGTAAAAGTTGTAGGCTGCCTTCTCGCCGTTTTTCAAATTATTTACACTGGTTTTTTACCAAGAGGCTCTCACTTTTGGGGCGGGAAATTTTTTCTTCCCCCAAGAGTGGGGCAAATTTTTTAAGGGGAAAAAAAAAGCCCCATTATAGAGACACAGCATAAAAGTGACGTTTGCCCCCCCAATCGCATGAAGGCTCACAAGAAAAGCATTTCGGTTATCATGTCATGGCTTTGCTTTAGAGAAAACTGTACAAGTTAAACATTGATCAATAAAAATAACAACTTATCGTCGAAATGCTTTTGCAGCAGTCAAATCCATCTATCCGGCAGTAAGAACGAGACTCGCGCCAAATTCACCGCGCTTGAGTGCAAGTTCGCAATTGCTTATACAAATTTGTCTTAGCCACTATCCTCTAACAAGCACGGAGGCCCACCGTCTATATTTCTGGCTTTATCAGGCAAAACCCGCTTTGAAAATTCGCGCGCGCTAATAATTTAAGTAGTACCTACTATAACATGAAATCATATTGAAATGCTGACAAAGAAGCAATTTTTTGTCATTTCAGCTGACCCCCAACTTAAAAACTTCGGCGACACCTCATGAGTCGGTTTGAGATAAACATTATTACTGGCTTATATGTATATATTCCGTAAGCATGTATGCTACAAAATATTGCGCTTTTTGCGTTTTATGTTTTTTAGCTGTTTTTTAATGACCGGCCCATATTCAGGGATAACAAAAATGGGATACCTTTTTTCCCAAAAAGTTGCCCCAAAACCGACGCCTGGATCCAACAGTGCCCGTCCCCCCCCACACACTCAAAATATCGTGGCGACGCCCCTGAACGCAAACAAACGTTGTGATTGGCATTAATGGCAATGGTTACGGTTAGTTTTCGTCAGAATCTGTGTATGACGCATTTCTGACGTCAACAGGTATGATGTCATACTACCACCGAAGTTTCTGGGAAATGAAACTTTGTCTTCTACAAGTTTCTCCAAAAATTAACGAACAATACAAACTGGCAATTAAATCGGAAGCTCATCGATGCTCATCGACGGTGACCTATTTAGTGTCGGCGATTTGTTTCATTGACCAATCAGGGACGTTGTCGCGCTTCTTGGCGCACTTACTTCATTTCTAGCCCTTTGACTTGTTTACAAATCAGCATTCTAACCAGAGATACCGATGAATTACATTGTTCGTTACCATATGTGCTAGGTAACTACTCTACACATTTTTTTTTATTTCTCCCAAAAAAAATATTTTTTGACATACAAAGTTGTTATTTCACTTTAAATTTAGGCACGATTAATTTGATACCATACATTTGTCACATAAAAATGCAGATAAATAAATCGAAATGTTACTATTTTCCTTTAAAGCCGTATTACAGCAGATTGCTGCGTGTCTGCACATACCTGTTGGAACTGCGGCGGGCGGGCTTCTCGTGTAACGCTATGGGAAAATGATTTGGCAATAACTTAAATATTCTTGATTTTCTAATATAAATACAAGTTTCAGCACAATCAATGTCATATTTGAGATTTTGACGCTGTATCGTCCGTAGGGCAAGTTAATTGCACAACATGTTGCCCAACTGAGACTTTAACTTGAAATAACATGAAAAGCTATTAAAGATAAGCTAATTATTCTTGCACCTTTTTACTAGTATTTGCGGAGAGATGCCTGTAGTGAACGTGTGTTATCCAAATCGTTTGCTTTGATGCAGTCGAAGTGTATCTGGGCTACGGTCCAATGAAACAAAACTGTGTCCATTTGATGTACACATTTCATTGGGTCCAGTGAAAATTTGATCACTTGGGTCCCAGTGTCTAATGACACTTACGACACCACAGAACCGAGTCCACAACACTGCACAGAGGCCAAGTAGGCTGTGGGTGAGACAATCACGTAACAAATGATTGGCTAGAACTGCGTTGGAGCAGACGAGTTCTCTCCGTTTTAACGAGTTAGAACAGTCTTCTGCCGGATATTCAAGACAGGAGTGCGGACGTGCTCATAAATTGGCTCATGCGAGTGGCTGTGATCATTCGTGGTTCGCGTCAATCAGCTGGCATTGGTGTAGTTAGCAAACACCTTGTCACATCCTTCAATTTATCTTTGAGACTACGCCATTTCCCCACGACTTCCACCCGCTACGGTATCCCGCTCTCTCGAGATTCGGCTTGCCCGGACCTCTGCCCGGACGCAAGATTTGTTCCTCCACCCGACCTCGTGAGGCCGTCCGCACTCTATCCCTCCCCTGTCCACCGGCATGAACACATGGCCGCCGCCGACGTGAATATAAAGCAGCTATCCGGGAGGGATACTAATATGGACTCAGGAATCTGCATCACGATACACATTTTAGGATCGACACCGAGCCCGACGCCACGAATACCAACAAAAGCTTGCTGTAACAGCTCAATAGGATGGCTATGGCATGCATCCTGAGCCCTTCTCTGGCTGCCGCGAAACCACGGATGATTCGGGTGCCAGAACCTCAACTACTATTACCTAGATAGAACACCGTAAACAGCTAGTGATCGTGAATTTACGAGCCCAGCTGAACTCTACAAGTATGGACTAATTCCGCGGTGGTCCGATCGAACACACGCATAAGGTGGAAAGCAAAAAGCCCAAGTGACACAACGAGTTAATATTTCCACGTTTACCCAAACTAACGAGGAATATACCAGAACCGCGGACGCGTTCGACCGTGCATTGCCTTCATAAAATCCATGGCTGGGCTCTAAAATGCACGCTATATGGCCGTCTAGACAATATAAAGACTGGAGTTCAATCTCGCAGCCCAACAAAAGTCTGAAAGAGTTCAACAGTGTCCGCGTCCATGAAATATGATAAAAATTCAAAAAAGTCCTGAAAAAGTAATCGTGCAGAACGCCTCAGATATACCGGACCGATATATACCAGCGCTATCCAAATATTAAAATATGAACAACCACGAACCACTGCCCAGATAGTGATTTGCGAGAGGTCACTCTTATACACGCAACCAGCCATGAACCTTTGGATTAAAGACCTGGCGAGTCCCCCACTTTGGGTTTTTTATTTGGGCTAGAAGACAGCGCTTGTCTATATATAGTGACAGTACCTGTACACTTCTGACTTCCGGAGCGAGGGAAAGAGTACTTACACAGAATATACTACTGCTTTGGAAAGCAAGTATTTATAGATAGTATTTACATTGAGAGCTAACTAACATCACACTTAGGATGTTATTCACGCAAGATAGTTTTATGGTCATTAAGACACCAGAGCACGAGATAGAATTTATAGTATGCAGAGATCCTCTTTAATGTTTGATCGCAATGGAAGGTGTGATATAATATAAATTTACAAATACTTATTATAAGGGTAGCTTATTAACTATACAGTAATTATAACGTAGATATAATAATTTTATATAACTCAGTAAAAATATCTCTGGAAAACTTGGGCGGCAATGTCAGTTTCACAAAATACTTTCGTAAGCATAGCACAAATTAGTGTGAAGTCGCATCAGTTAGACGCAGGAGCTCCAATGCTTTAGTCTGGATGCCATTTCGCAACTTGTTAATTAATTCGCGGCGGACCAATTCGGTAGTATATTTATAGCAAATATTCACTAAAGGTCATGTAACATTTTGAATTTCTCTACAGCACTGCTTTTCTTGATGCAAAAATAGATGATCGCTGAGTATGTATAGTGCTGGAGGGAAGTACTGCTTTCATCACTAATTAACCAAAACTCGCTTTTTTATGTTGCGTCTCGGTTCAACAAATGAATATTACTTGGTGATCACGATTATATGCTAAATTTTTTTTCGGTGCTAATTTACGGTGGTAGGCAGTAATTTCTATAAAAGTTGAGCTCACAACAACGCCTATCTGGAACGGCGCGTTAAGTGCACCTGTGAAATCTTTCAAAGGGGGATCGGACAACTACCTACATGACGTGATAAAGACTGTGAACTTGGAGTGATTTACATTAAACGGCTTATTGTATTGATTTGCAATCACCACACTGAGACTGCAGTGTGATCATCAGTGAACGGCTACATTTGTATTGAACTGGTCCGTGTTTCAGTCTATCGAAGCACGTTCTTGTCGCAAGTTTGAATTCGTTTTAAAATGAGCGTTAGTTATGTAAGTTAGTGTCTAATTTCAACGAGAGTCTATTGTCTGAATAGAAAAAGCTAGGAGCCTACACACACGAGAACTTCGATGGAGTGTGAGTTCTCAAATGTTAATGAATGAGCGTCAAACATAGGAGGGGTTGCCCGAGAGGAAGATGAATAGACGGAGATGCGAGTGAATGTAATATCTATATTCGCATACACTACTCCCCCAGATTGCAATCATTAACGTACATATCACAAGGCCTCTTACTGAATCAAATCATGAATTTCGAGTCAAATCATATATAATCACATTCTTAGCAGGCGTTATGGACATAATACTAAACTATTGGATACGCTTGCTATAGTCATCGGGAATGAATTGTTAGACAGAGCACCAAAAAGAGGGTGCTGAATGACTTCTACTAACGTCAAGACATGACAATGTGGCACCAAGCTTTGATTCTCTACTTAATTAGACCTTCTCAATAAGCTCCTCCTTACACAAAGAACACTGATTCCCAAATCCACACCCCCATTCATTCTTCGAATCAGAGTGATTCAAAATGAATGTGGAGCATTCATTCGCAAGAGCCCACTATTAAGGGAGGTATGCAACTCGATAGCGAGTGAGCATGTTCAAAACGTTATGAAAAATAAACGAAAGCAAGTGCTTTCAATCAGAAAGATAATTGGGTTAGCATCAAAGAGAATTCACCATCCATAAAAGTCTGGCTACGAGTAGTTTCGTCTGTATCACATACAATTGAAATTTGAGTCACATTACCAAATGCCTAGTGCTAATAATCGACTGAGCCTAAAGACATTTGCCAAATTTACCCTCCCACTTGGCTCCAAAGAACCCGATCAGCAACACGACACGGAGCGGGGTCTATGAGGGGCTCGCTGCCAGGCCACGTCGAGACCTCAGCCGACTCGGCGGGGCGCGAGGGGCGGTCCGCCCTGTCAAAGTTCTCCGCCGCCGCCAACAATGAGTGTGGCGTATACAGTGGCACATGTTGTAGTATTGTAACCAATAAAATAACTTCCAACACTGGGACATCTAAGCGTCTTTGAACCACTGGTATTCTTGCCTGAAAAAATCTACCCTGAATCCAGTTCCAGAATGTGCAATAGGTGAAAGGTGCTGGAATGGCGGCCCGATAGCAGTCGGTGGATAACCAACTATCTAGCGCGATGAATCCTAGTAATCCTATCCTGTCAGCTGCTCTTTATCTATTGACAGTCACGCTATTGGTCCGATTTTGAGTCGTTTTATCTAACTTACTGATCAGTGTGAGTGATGTCAATCATTGTGCCATGCAATCTGATTTCTCCTTGAACACTCGACCTCATCTATTGACAGGTAAATACTGCCAATTCCGTCTCCATGGCAGCATCAGGGGCGCAGCCAAGGGGCAGAGGGGGCACGTGTCCCATCCCCCCATTGGGCCGACTTTCACACACACAAAATTATCGGCGACGTCCATTTTTGCGACTTTTTAGGGTCGCTGCAAAATATAGTGGTCTAAATCCGGGGTGATATTGTTTTCGCGTTTTTTTTTTTTTTTAGTCTTTCTTTTATTTTTTTTTATTCTTTTTGGTAGGGGGCCTTTGCCGAGAGGAGCCATGGGGGTCCGTGCCCCCTTGCCGAACAGGGTTCTCTGGCTGCGCTGTTGGGCAACATCAGGGGTTTGAATATACAGAGCTGATAAAGGCTACAGGCTGCATAATCAGACATAGAAGATTAACACACGATGTTTTTCTTGGCAGACGGATATCTTTCCGCGATTAATGGTATTGGGTTTAACCTGCTTTCTTATGCAACATAATACATGATGAAGGCTCAAGGTGGTGGATTTGGATCATACCACTTGACAAGTACGCTATTTGATCACCCAATATACGTTGAAAGTAACTTGGGGTGCCCGGCTCATTTATGCTAGCTGTGCCCTCCCCAGAGCCCAACACTTGGCAATCAGATTTACGAATGATCTCGCATGCCCCGGAACCTTTGATTCCCAGTTTCCTGGTCAGTTAACCTTGGCGAACTATCGTTAGAAGTTCACCAAGGAGGCCGTACTGTGGTGTAAAGAGGAAGACAAAACGAGACCAGGAGTAGCGGAGGGGGGGGGGGGGAGGAGGATGAAGCGACCTTTCTGTCGGTATCAGGTGTACTGACTTGTCGCTTGTGTAAACATACGTCTGACCAGCCGCCTGATTCGGGCTGAGCGGAACCGTTGCTGGGCGCCAGAGGACCGTCGCCCAGCCCAGCTGTCTACCATGACATCTGACGGCGCGGTGAACATTGAACAATGCTGGAGAGACAGAATCAGCTGCTGTGGGGTCAAAACCATGCTGTAAACTAACTTGTTGGGAGATCAAACCGGCAATATCATTGAGCGCCGTGCTTTTTGTATTGCATTGCATGGTTTATTCACTAATTCGAGCATCAACATAGCTACCGATGCATCTTTTCCATTTGCCTCTTCTCTTCCCTCGTTCATCTCGGTTCTGTTTCCCAAACTTCATTTTGGACCTGGCAACTATGAAGTGCCCTATCCATTTTAACGGCCAAACACTAAACATTGGCATGACTCGCCGTGACCCACTTTGGTGCAGTATGCGGTCACAATTTCCAGTTGCTGAGGGCGGCACTTGGCGCCTTTTGCCTGTTGACGTGACGTCAGTGGTGCAGATGTAAACCAGTGTGAACCGGTGAACCCTGTCTCGTCTGATGTGCTCCGTTCGCCGACAGGTTATCTGCGGGTGCTTCCAAGCCAGCGGCTGGCCAGGAGTCGTCACTGTCATGGGAAACTGGAACGGCAAAGGCAATCGAGGTAAACGGCTCGCCGGCACCTGGATGAGAATCTTGACTAGTGATAACATTTCGGGGGATGGCGATGGCCAGGTACGGCTCGCCGGCACCTGGATGAGAATCTTGACTAGTGATAACATTTCGGGGGTGGCGATGGCCAGGCGGCTCTAACGTCGATCTCCCTCGCAGGAAGCATGGGTTCGAACTTCGAGCCCAGGTATTTCCCCTGATGTGTGATTACAATGCTGTAGTCATGGCACTTGACAGCGATGCGCTAGCCTTAACCCTCGCACCGACGGGGGGGGGGCGGATATCCGCCCCCCCCCCACACACAGGTTTTTCCGGACTAGCGGGAAAACGGCGGCGCGTAGCGCCGCCAAATTTTATATAACTGTTCGGACATCAATTCCGCACACTTTCTAAAAAATTGACTTCCTAACTTTCAAGGTCACGTTGTCAGGTCACATTAAATGATAACCTGACCTTCAAGTTCACGTTTTTTTGAGCGGTAAGTTTGACATCTTGCCGAAGAGCCACCAGTGGTGAACCAAACAGTTTGAAGAATCACAGATGTGTAATAAGGCCCTTCGGACTATGTACAGAATGTTGAGCTTGGATTTTTCGAATCAACGGTGACCCTATGTAGGATCAAATCAAAATTTTTCTGAGCATTGCTGTTTGTCGCACCATTATATAAATGTCTATGGGAGGCAAAAATAGATGAACTAGTGCGAACCAAATCGAACAAAAACTGGCTAAAATTTGTAGATTTGCTCCGCACTAATTCATCACTATATCACTAATATCTGAAGCAAAGTACATAGACAATATGCCATGGTTTCGTAATTTTTTTCTTCCTTTGACCTCGTTAGATTGGTCCAAATATCCAAAATTGCCAAAAGTTCATCAGTGGTTTAATTATGTTACGAAATAACTCATGTTCTACGTAAGATTAGAATTACTGTGGTTTTCACACCATACTGTAATTCTCTTGTGCAACCTCCTTCATGCGAATAGATGCATAAAGTTAACTATCCTTGACATGCCTAGGTCAGGTCATTTTTGTATTTTTAGTTTGATTTCCTGAGGCACTAGATACACATACGTATTGGTGGTATGATGCAGCTCTGATCGAGTGAGAAAAACACGATGATAGGAGAAATGAAACGGAGACCACACCGCCATTTAAAATCGTGAAGAAGCTGTTATTAAACACTACAAACTATTGGAATTCAGTAAATATTAGGCATTTCATAATGCACTCATTCGAAGCGATAGCGCTGTGAGAAGGGAGGCCTCCAACTAATATGATCGAATCTCATAATCTGAGCCACATGTGGCGAAAGAGTGATTTTTCAAGAGGCAATGCAGTTTTTTTTTCGGAATTAGCGCTCCTGCGTATGTTAGTTAATGAGTGAGACTAGCCCTGGATGTATGTCGAAGCAAGCTGGCATCAATTTTTACTCGAAATATGGAAGAGATTGACCGATTTTTTTACCTCTGGTGACCTCAATATTGACCTGATCAAAAAATAGAGTGCTATAAGTATTTTTCGGCTTTAAGTATCTCGTCACGGCCTTAACCTTCAACGCGTTTTCCGTCTTTCTCGAGCTACGTGTTATACGGGGTGAAGTTTTTTTTCGAGGAGATTCTGGGGGGGGCGTATTATACACGCCCTCAGACTTGCCCCGCCGATGTGGTTGCCTATAAGAGTTGACTCAGACCCACGTCGGTGCTCAGGTAAAGAAGCATTATTCTATCATCTATCTTTGACATATCTAACCTATACCGACCTGGAGTCAGCAATCACAGCCTACCCTCATAACATAAACTCTATTAACGGCCATCGGGTCCTCAAACTCCTTAGGCCATACGAGGCCGGAGACCTTGTCACGCGTGTTTCTACCTCCCGTACGGACGCCTCTGCCCTCGTTGTTTTTCATAGAGATGCACTGATATGTTCTGCATCTGGAAGCCGCTATACCCTCGTGGGTAACACTCCCTGGGCATGACTCTGAAATTGGTCGGTTCATCTGCTTTCGGTCGACCCCGTATCAGGGAGCGTCATCTCGGCTTCATCGTGCCCGGTAAGGCGGCTGTGGCAGCTGTGAGATATGTGACTGTGACGGCTGTGACTGTGACCTGTGAGATATGCGACTGCTACCTGTGATATCTGTAACTGTAACCTGTCAGATATGGGACTGACCTGTTAGATCTGTGACTGTGGCCTGTCAGATCTGTGACTGTGACCTGTGAGATCTGTGACTGTGGCCTGTCAGATCTGTGACTGGCCTGTCAGATCTGTGACTGTGGCCTGTCAGCTACACTGTGAACTGTGACCTGTGAGATTATTGTTTGACTGTGACCTGTGATGATTCGTGATGTGACAGTCCTGATCATACCGATCATCTGTGGCCTGTCAGAGTGTGACTAGTGTGCCTGTCAGACTATCTGTGACTGCGATCCTGTGGAGTACTCTGTAACTGTGGCCTGTTAAGGAATCTGTGAACGGTTGGAGCACTGTCTCCAGCTGAATGGGAACTGGACCTGCTGCAGATTGTTGACTGTGGCCTGTTCGATCTGTCGGAACCAGGCCTGTCAGATCATGATGCTCGCGACTGTTGATATCGTTGAACTGATGGCCTGTTTAGAATCTGTGACTGTCGTACCCTGACAGCGGCTATGGGACTGAGTCAGATCTGTGGAACTTGGCCTGTCAAGATCTGTTGATGCTGTCATGAAAACTCTGTGACTGGTACCTGTTCAGATCTGAGTGCTGTGACCTGTGAGATGTGACTGTGGCCCTGGTCACAAGATCCTGTCGACAGTGGCCTGTCAGATCTGCGCACTGTGGAGTAGAAGTAATCGCCTGACGCTGTGACTTGCGCGAAGGAACGGCTGTGGTTCTTGAAGCGGTCACTACTGGAGACTGCGACAGGCCGGGGTTTTCACGATTGCGCCAAATCCGGTGAACATTGTGATCAGTCTTCGTATAGCAATATGAAAAACTGGTACTCAAACACAACCAACAACAACAACAGAGAGACGGCGGGATGGCCGAGGGATGAGGGACGGCGGTCTGTGTTATGCAGAGACGGCCTTCTCTCAGTTCAGACTGGACAGAGTCTCTCGTCAGAGTTCCGCCGTGGCTGGTGGTCCAACACCAGCGAAGCAGCGGCCCTGACCTCGCACAACGCTAGATAGTTAGATAGTCAGCCCACGCATGTCCCCGTGTCGCAGAGGTGTTCGGCGAGAGCACGCGTAACAGTAAGTAAGCTCTGCTGATATTTGCGGTGCTCGAGATCTGCGAGCCGTGGTCGCGCAATGGGATGGGGTGCGAAAAAGTGTGCCGAGCGAGCACCGGCCATGTCGCTGTGCCGCGTATGCATGTGGAGCGATGCGTAACGATTCAATTGGGAGGTAGCCGAAGGGGCGGGGGGTTGGCACTAGCCAAGGGGGGGGGTGTCACACGTACGCGGAGCCATCCTCCCCGAGCCAACGAGTACAACAACGCAGTATTGGAACATCATGTAAATGTGATTCGCTGGGATCACGTTGTGTGAATCACATTCATCCAATGGTGCATAGAGCAGACGCATCCGTCTTTAAGTGAACGCAACATCTGCGCATCCAATTATGCTGTCCGTGGTGCCTTGTCAAAAACAACAAAGTCTAACCGGTAGGACAAAATGAGGTAGATCACAGAGCCCCAAAGGCAGTGTTTGTGACACAGAGGTGGGAGGATAGATGTCGAAGGGCGAGTACTGGCGGAGCAGTCAGCTGAGAAGTTTCCTTGCGGGAATATGGAAGCGAGAAACTGGGTTGATGTCCGCAACGCCTTTTGGTCGCCGCGTCCTGCCTATTCTGCTGTCTGCCAGCTTGCAACTGTCTACAAAGGGATATGTTTCTCGACCCTATTGGGAAAGTTGTCAAATATACGCCGGTTTAGTCAAAAATATGAAATAAGTGCTGCTGAAAATGATGATGATATTTGTTTCTCGAAAAGTCACTTAACTTTGTGAAAATTAAGTAGTTTAAATTTGGGACAATTACTTGATTATTCAGCGATAGAGAGCTATAGAGATATGACACGATCTTTGTAGACAATTGTGGTGACTTGAATACAAATAATTATTTCGTTATCGCACTCGCAGCAGGTAATCCAACCTAGGTTCGAGAAATGTAAGTCGTTTTTTCTCCCCGCACCAACGATCTTGAAGTGGCTTCAGCCAGTCAGCGGCGATACTTGCATAGACCCCTTTTGCAAATTACAAATTAAACTGCTTACAAACTGTTAAGTTTTGAGGAAAATGGTCTGTCATTCATATTTTTCAATAACGGACAAAGGTAATGGCTATCTCAGTTCATACCCAATTCAAATGTGAAACATTCCCTTCAAGGTCGGGACTGGCAACTGCAGATCACTAGGCGTGTTTACACCGCACTAAATAAGTTCAGCAGGAAAATTTTTCCACGGACCTATTCTTTGTACATTTTCGTCCGTAATTTCCAGACTTTGGGTACAGTTCTTCCGATCTATTTCTTACGCGTGTCTGCACGCGTGTCGTTTGCTGCGCCTATGCGACGAGATGAAATTACGGCCTTTCCGCGAGATGTGGAAAAATTTTCCGCGGAATATATCTGTAAGTGCGGTTGTATAACATCGCCTCTGCTGAGTGGGCAGACCTCATGACTCACCAGGCGAGGTCTGCGGTGGCGTGTCTCGACCAAGAAGTGGGTAAACCGCTCTCACAGCGTTTAGTAATTTAAACCAGTGTCGATTCGCTGCCCTGCTGTTCGGTCGCACTTCTGACAATGATTCCAAGACTTCGTGTCAGTGAGATAAGTAATCGCAGGTATCCCCTTGAGTTGAACGCGTTGTATTCAAAAGCCTCAGCGAAACCATTTTGCTCCCCCCTGATATCTTCTTCTTCCATAGTTGTTAGTTCAAATCGGGTTCATAGAGGACAGGCCACTCATACAGCAACAATTCACACGCTTTCGGACTTTTTCGACAACGGGCTCAGCGCAAATAGACTATATTTACAAAACTTAGACATCTTGCGAGACGAATGAAGATAACATGCGCCGTCCGCTTTCGTTTTAAAAAGAAATACATGCTTCATAATAATAGCCTGTGCGCTGAGAGATGTGAGCTAACTGTACGAGAAGTCCTAGTATCAAGCCAGAAACGGCTGTGAATGATTTAGATCGTGCCCACTTACCTAGGTACAAAGCCCGGCGTGCGCGCGGCGAATTGTATATCACAGATGTTTGGCTGTCTGAGTAGCTGACTGTGTCCACGGTTGGAATACCCTGTATAAAGTCCTGGTCTGGGTCAGCTGAACGCTTATAGCATTGGAAACAGGGTGGGCCGCTGCTCGATGGCTAAGACCGTCCTGTGACTCGAGTCGCAATGTCCCATCAACGTTCGTACACCACTCACGCTGAGCAAATTGTTAGCTCATGAGGCGGTCTTACATCGATCAAAACCATATCCCCTTTCCTTGTTTAATAACAAATCTCTTTTGTCCCACACACCCCGGGGGGAGGAGAACCCCTTTGGGGAGGAAAAATAACTTTCTGACACCCACCTGCCCGAGGTGGTGCTAGATGACTACGACCATTATCAGTGCGCGGTGTGTGATCTACTATGTATTTACGTATGACCAGCTGTCGTTTTTTGCAAATGATTTTGTTAAGTGAAATGCTTGAGCAGAAATTCTGCCACATCACTATGCTCTAGTTTTTGCACAAAATCATTTTTCCATTGCAGTATCCGACAACACTTGGACTTCTACAATTTTTTTTTCTTGTTGTATCACATTAGATCCTGCAAAATGTCGGAATTAACCGCCAAATTAGAGAATGACATGTAGGAGACTTACACATTCCCAAGCGAGCATTTGGACTCGTAACGTTTAAGATTGCTCGGGCTTAAATCTCAATTGTTTATTGCCCGAGAAGATCTGAAACATTTATCCATAGAACAGTATGGGTCTGATCATGGCAGACACATATTCAAAAAAGCCAACTGTTGTCAACACAAATCTTTCAACATGCCCACGTCCTTTGCATTGAGACAGGTGCGGAACACACAGCAAGAATGCCTATCGCGCTTTGGCTGAGAACCTTGGAAGTCGAGTATATAGCCAACCACCCTTAGAGAGGTGGGGTGCGCGGTAGGGCACCGGGCGAGATACATACTTTGCATGTACGACTGCCGGAAATTCAGCCGACTGGGGTACGACCGCTGGACGAGAACAAACTCACGAAGTTTGGCTGAACAAAAGCACGACTGAACAGGATATCATGGCAAAATGATATCGATAGACGACATCGCCCATCTTACATCTGTTTATGTACGTCTCTATTTGTACGCTCGTCGTTTTTTGATAAGCAGACTATCTCCACCATTGCATTAGCATTATCTGGTTACCTGTTGTAACCAACAGGTAACCAGGCACCTGTAAAGTACCTGTAGAGTGTAGTGTACCTGTAGAGGGGATTACCGTCTCTCTCTCGTCCATCCCACGTCTGCCCCGAGCGTCGTGTCCGCTGCATCCCAGTCACGATGAACCGTCTCCTCTGCCCGCAGCGGTGTTCCTGACGTCGGTGGCTCTGATGAACTTCCTCCTGCTGACGCCATACCCCGAGGAGGCGGGCTGTGACCCCCCAACACAGGTGAGTTCCCCTTCCCCGCACATCCCTGAACCTGACCGTGACCGTGACCGTGACCGTGACCGTGACCGTGACCGTGACCGTGACCGTGACCGTGACCGTGACCGTGACCGTGACCGTGAACCCTGTCCCTGTCCTGTCCTTCCCTGTCCTGTCCCATGTTCTGTCCCTGTCCCTGTCCCTGTCCCTGTCCCTGTCCCTGTCCCTGCCCCTGCCCCTGCCCCTGCCCCTGCCCCTGCCCCTGCCCCTGCCCCTGCCCCTGCCCCTGTCCCGCTCGGGCCCCTGCCCCCCCTAAGCTCAGCGGATGATTATCTCCTGACTTCTTGTTGACGAGCTGTAGCCTGATCAGTGGTCACTGCCCAGCTCCCCCGCGACGTAGTGTGTCACTCAACCGTGTCGGGTGGGGTGGTTCGGCTGGGGACAATTTGGCTGACCCCTGGTGTCAACCGTGTCGGGTGGGGCGGTTCGGCCGGGGACAGTTTGGCTGACCCCTGGTGTGTAGAGGCGACCACAGGCTGCTCTGCCCTGTGAATGAATGACGTGGGTGGACCCAGGATAACCTTGAGGCCTCCAGGGTGACTGGGTTCATTGAAGAGTTGTTACCCTTCGTCTATCTACTGATACTTCAGGGTGACCGAGTCCATTGAAGAGGCCGCGACCCTTCGTCTATCTACTGATACTTCAGGGTGACCGAGTCCATTGAAGAGGCCGCGACCCTTCGTCTATCTACTGATACCCGAGGGCGTCGCATTTGTGGGCGCCGCAGACCGAATGATTTTTAAACCCACGGCCCTTGCATGTCGGTCGTTGTGGTAGTTGTAGTTTTTGTGAGTTTTGTGGGTCTTTGACATCTGTGGCGTCTTTGGCGTCGTCGGCGTCGTTGGGGCGTCGTTGGTGTCTTTTGGCGTCGTTGGCGTCGTTGGCGTCGTTGGCGGTCTGGATCCGGGTCGGGTCCGGGTCTGGGTCAAGTCGGATCCGGGTCCGGGTCGTCGGTGTCGGTCGTGTCAGTCGTGTCGGTCTCGCGTCTCGCTGTCTCACTCACCGTGATTCCTATGACCACCCCACGCCTTTGCAAGCTCCGCTCACGGGTCACAGCTGCCGTGACACAGATCGGGTTGGGACGGCTGCAGCGCTTGCTCTCCACTCTGCAGCCGCCAGGAGGCGCATTCCGGAGTCAGCTGGCCTGAAGGAAAATACTGTTCCGCAGCGCTCACATGCTGTACCGGAGTGCTTGTCGACATGAAAAACAAGCACCGATGCATGTAAAAATCGCGACGCCTCACGCCGGAATTCGAAGCAGTGCCCTTTCGCGTGGCAGTCGAGTGATTTTTCAACTAGACCACTGAGTCCGATAGCTGGGTTGACACAGGGCCCAGCGCAAGGCAAAAGCACAGTGCCAAAGCTGGGCCATAGCAGCAGAATGGCGTCAACTTCAACGTCACTTTGCATCTACCGATATAGTGTACTGGCCGACCTTGGGTTGGGTACTTTGGACTGAGGCTGCTTGAGGCATAAATATATAATTTATGTATCAAGTTCGACGGAGTGAACGCAAATATTGTAGTAAGTGTACCCACTGTTGTGGTTCATGAAGTCGCCGATGCACGGTGCTGGAGATGCATGACACATCATTCATCTTTTTACATGGTAAGGTGCTTCGAGGACAGGTCGGGTTCTTTGCTCTGTGGGCCTGCATATAGGTGTTGGGTGTCTGTGGATGATCGCACAACGCATTTTCTGTATACCGTCAGGTGTTGTCAGCGCTCGCTTCTCTCGGTCCCCTTATTCTTCGGCATCATCCTTGTTTGCTTTGTTTTGCTTCGTTTGTTGCTGTGTTCAGAAGTCGGTTTCGGGTACCTCACTTGTTTTCCCTCGTTATTATGGGTGTACTTGACTCCAAGCAATATATATATATTATCTGCATAGCTTCTTCGCAGGATATACAGTCTCTGTGAAGTCTTCACTGTCTTTATCCTATTGCAGAGTTTTATCAAGGTTCATCCTTGAGTTCTATACTTATACGAAAGGGTCGCGCTTGTAGTGTCTTTGGATAGGCAACACCTTTGTATAGCCTCCTTAAAGATCCCATATCTGTGAAATTTATGTACAGGTGCCATCTACCATCTTCGGCATGGGCGCAACTCGTGAAATATTTTGTATTTCATTAGTTCTCCTTATTGTAAATATGTGTTAAGGGGGCAAATTTATTTCGTAAATGCTATCTTTAAACATTTAAACAGTACTTCTTAAATCTGTCACCAAAAGAAAAGTTTTTGAAATGTTAAGTTTCATCGCAAAATTTCAATATTCAGCAATCAACGATAAAAACGGGTTTTGTCATGCTGCTTCTGTGTTCTTTGTTGTTTAGTTATAGTAGATTGCCGACCTAATCCAAAGTTTTTCGTAGAATCAATCCAACTAATAAAAGGCGACTGCCTACTCAGTTATGTATCTGCAGACTCCGGTGGTTACCGGCAGTGGCTCCAGAAATACCTTAGCACCCCTCTGGACCCGCCATTGTGCCGGCTGGAAGGTCAGTGTCCTGGTTCTGTCAAGGGTCTGGCAAAGGCCTGTCAAGGGCCTGTCCCAGCCCCGACCTGGTCCCTTTCCTGTCTTAGCCCTATATTAACCTCCTTCTGGTTCTCGCCCGGTCCTGTCCCGGTTCTGTGCCGGCCTTGTCTCGGCTCTGTCCTGACCGTCCTTCCACCTCGTCTCCTCCTTGTCCTTCCCGCCCCTGTTCCTATCTTGTCCCGTCTCGGCCATAAACCGTCCCTTTTTCAACCCTGTTCCAGTCCTGGCCATGCCCCTGTCCCGGTCATGTCCCTGTCCCGGTCATGTCCCTGTCCCTGTCCCTGATGTCCTTGTCCTTGTCCCTGTCCTTGTCCCTGTCCTTGTCCCTGTCCTTGTCCTTGTCCTTGTCCCTGTCCTTGTCCTTGTCCCTGTCCTTGTCCCTGTCCCTGCCATTGTCCCTGTCCTTGTCCTTGTCCCTGTCATTGTCCCTCGTCCTTGCCCATGTTCTTGCCCATGTCCTTGTCCCTGTCCTTGTCCCTGTCCTTGTCCCTGTCTCTGTCCTTGTCCCTGTCCCTGTCCTTGTCCCTGTCCTTGTCCTTGTCCCTGTCCTTGTCCCTGTCCTTGTCCCTGTCCCTGTCCCTGTCCCTGTCCCTGTCCCTGTCCCTGTCCCTGTCCCTGTTCCTGTTCCTGTTCCTGTTTATTTTCCTGATCCTGTATGTGTCCCTTTCCATATCCCTGTCCCTGTCCCTGTTCCGGTTCCTGTTCCGATCCCGGTCCCTTGTCCCCGTCCCTGTCCCCTTCCACGTTCCTGTCCCCGTCCACGTCCCTGTCCCCGTCCACGTCCCTGTCCCCGGTCAGTCCCTGTCCCCGTCCACGTCCCTGTTCCAACGCCCCTGTCCACGTCCTGTCCCGTCCCCGTCCCCCGTCCCCGTTCCCCGTCCCTTCCCCGTCCCCCGTCCCCGTTCCCCGTCCCCGGTCCCCGCGTCCCCGTCCCCGTCCCTGGTTCTGTTGTCCCCTATTCCCTTATCCCTATCCCTATCCCTATCCTGATCCCTTATCCCTAATCCCTATTCCCTATCCCTATCCCTAAATCCCTATCCATATCCCTATCCCTATCCCTATTCCCTATCCCTTATCCCTATCCCTATCCTCTATCCCTAATCCCTATCCCTATCCCTATCCCTTCCCTATCCTATCCCTATCCCTATTCCCTATCCCTATCCCTATCCCTATCCCTGCCCCTGTCCTGCCCCTGTCTCGGTCCCGTTCCGTCACCGCCCCCATCCCGCCCCAGTCCCAGCCGGACTGTCAGTAGCTCGCTGCCGCTGCCTCAGGATGATCTGCTGTTGCCGGAGCAGCCGGAACTATACCCGGACAGTGACGCCTCCTCTGCCAGCGAGGACAAGGCTCTGAGGACGGGCCCGGTGGCCTCCCTTCCCGCTGTGAGTGACGCACGCACCGTGAAGGACGTTGTACAGTGTGTACCGTAGACAAGACGATGCACGCTGTTGATAACCCACGCGCTGCATGCTGTTCCCTAGGCCGGTCTGTTGACTCTGATCAATGGTCCTTTGTTGGTCAGATGCCGTTGTATCTGCGGCTGTGTCGTATAATCTTAGCTAAGAGCTAAGTCATAATAATCATCATCGATTGCGGACTGTCCCTTTCTCTGCATGCCATTAGCTGTTGTGCTCGTTCCTGACTGGCATGTTGCCTGTGTACGGCTCTCGTTGCCCGCTCCATCTAACACATGCGTGGCATGACGCCTATGTAACATTCGCAGTCGTAGAACCAAGCGGTGCTCAGGATGACGGCGTTCTCACCGGATGTGACTTTCTGTGCTGTTGCTGGTCTGCCTTTCCTCCCTCGCGGTCTTGAGTCCCGAGTCCCGAGTCCCGAGTCCTGGGTACTGAGTCCCGAGTCCCGAGTCCCGAGTCCCGAGTCCCGAGTCCCGACTCCCGAGTCCCGAGTCCTGAGTCCTGAGTCCTGAGTCCTGACGCCCGCTGTCACCAGATGGAGCCACCGGCCCTGGAACTGCAGGCGCTCTCGGTACCGAGCGTCGAACATTCCACGGTATGTGTGCAGTTCACGATACTTCTGTGTTTCTGGGGAGGACGGCGCAAAATAACTCAGCAGTCGTCGCGCCCGTAAACCCCAATCAATATGCGATGAGCTTCTAGAGTAAAGAGCACTTTAAGTTTGTTGCGTGGCCCCAGAGACCTTGCTCCTACTATCCAATCGCGCAATTGCTGTTCACTGGCAGAACTTATAATCCAAAGTTGTACTTGCCGAAAAGGCTCGGAACGGTCATATTAGACTCATGAAGGTCTCACTTTATTTGAGTTCAGAAGCTTTGCAACGTGAAACTGATGCCTTACGCATTCAGTTCGTTTCGCTTACATGTAGCCAGCATGCCTCGTGGTGCACGGTTGGGGCCGGGAGGTCATGTCATATTCCTCGCTAGGCTGCTGGTCCCAGTGGGCATTTGCTGTCTATTGCAGGGAATGTGGTCTGCTTGTAATTACCGTTATGGTGCTTGGGACTAAGGCATGTCGCATTATTGTACTGTGGGCGGCCCATGCTCATCGCAACCCTCGATATTGGGCAAACCAGTGGATGTTTAACAGGACCAAAACGTTCAAGATAGCTACGCGGTGCTGATTACGCCGAACCAATGCTCTGCCTGTGAAGATTGATAAACCGACATACGAGGAATACTTCATAGCAGAATGCCACTAGTGCTGTGTCGTTAGCCTGTCTACTCGCGGTGATTTTCTCGGAGTTGCCTAGTCCATGCCAGCTCTGATAGGTTTGATCTGTCATCGTTAGAACCGTATTTGATAGGTTATTTGTATTTTCAAAGGAAAGTGATATGATGATATCACATGCGATCATTTAGAAAGCTGAATGGTAGCATGCATTGCCGTTTTGTAAAACTAATAAGCTTAGCTTTTCCTTGCATAATTTTGTTTTTGCTCTTTGTGTTTTTTGCTCTTTATTCAGTATCTACCCTGTCATATATCATCGGTACACACAATTTTCCGCAATAGGACGAAAGTCCACTCGAATTCGATGCTTGGCTCTCTGTTTCTGGCGAAACAAACATTACCTAGTCTAGTTTCTGTTCTGGGAGTTTACCGTTTTTTTCTTCTCTCATAATTTATTTGTATTGGATTAAATATGAAGATTGATTTAAAAGTCGAGTTCTATGTTGTTGTTTCTATAACTATAGACATTTTAAGAGATAATTCCTGCGTTATATAATCGATTCACTTTGAATGATCTTTCCCCCCACAGTTCTATTGGTCGAATTTATTTAAACTATCGATATTCCAAATTTGAAATAAGATTATTTCAATTTGTCGTGGCAGTTGGATTTGACATAAGACATGGGCATAGCCAACACTCTGGTGGAAACTAATGAGAACAACAACACCCATGGCATGAAGAGCACAATAGCGTTAAAAAGTTTCCGCTTTACACATTTTTAACTGGTGTTGAATATGGATTTGTGAAGGCATTATATGGTCTGTTCTATGCAGCTGTTCCTCTACGATGTTTTTCTTCCCAGTGTGATATTGTTTCGTCTATATACACCAGCCCACTATGTATTCCTCCCCTGGAACTTAAGCTTTCGTGACATAAACACATTTGCCGCAGGCTAACCTGTTCCGTACCTATACATAGTTTGTTTTGTATGACCCTCAAACATGTCATCTGGACATACTGTTGCCTGTAACCATCGCTGAAGGCTCAGATACCTGGCGTGGCCACCGTCTTCCGTGTGCTTTCGTCTGAGGACAAGGTTATGGCGCTGGTAATGTGGTGCCGATGTGTCTGTTGTCTGGCCCGATTGTTTGTGTTATTTTAGTGTTTATCCGGGTTGTGTCTAGTGTGCTGTCGGGGCGTTTTTAGTGTCAATCCTAATCCGCCTTGTGTGTCAGGGGCTCATCCGTGTCTTTTTAGTGTATGTGGTTCATTCGGGTATTTTTAGTGTATGCGGTTCATCCGGGTCTTATTAGTGTATGTGGTTCATCCGGCTCTTTTTAGTGTAAGTCCGGGTTGTGTCTGGTGTGCAGCTGGGCTGTGTCGTTTGGTGATTTTGAATGTCTGTCTAGGTTGTGTGTCTCTGGTCTCTCTACAGCGTGTCCCACAATTGATGTCACGCCCCTCCACGAGCTCAATTTCCCCCAGATTGGCGCACGGCGAATGGAATTTCGCCGGAATCGGCCCTTAGAGCTTCGTTGCGAGTCCACTGGTTACGTGACCCGCTGACCGACGTGACCCGGCCCGCCAGGAGGGTGTCCGTGGCCATTTCCGGGTTGGCAAAACGACTAAGTTTCATCCCGTCGTTCACCATGCCGACAGCCCGGCAGCGGGCCGACAAAGTCTGCTCTTTGACCATTCTGGACACCTGGTCCGCGCGCGCTGAGTGCCAATCCGGAAATGACGCCGGCCACCCTCCCGGCGGGCCGGGTCACGTCGGTCAGAGGGTCACGTGACCAGTGGACTCGCAACGAAGCCCTGAGGGCCGGTCCTGGCGGGATTCCATTCGCAGTGCACCCAACTGGGGGAAATTGAGCTCGTGGAAGGGTGAGACATCAACTGTGGGACACGCTGTATTCTCTGGTATCTCTATGTCTCTGGTATGTGTTACCGTCGGGTCTGATGTGTCTCTGGTGCTGTAACGCTGCTTCAGGGAGGTGCCTATGGCAGTGTTGAGAGTCGCCAGCGCCGTCCCGCCGCTGCCGCCAACGCCTCCACAGACGAGTTGGCAGGTCTCATCAGCGAGGTAAGTCCTCTGCGCATGCGCGGCTGATGCCGCTGAACCGCAAGTTTGTTTTATGGCAGGCAGCTTGCAAAACGGTGCTGTGCCGTGCATAGTACGTCAGAGCTGCTGGTGCGTTGCAGGCGTTTGCAAAGCCTGTTAAATCAGTCTCCAGTCGGGATGATTTCCTTATGTAGATACATCGCAACAGATCACAGCGGTGATAAGAATTGAGGGGATTTCATAGTGCAGCTGTTTCGCGCGACTGTTTTGGTAGAGAGCAGTTGTATGGATATATTTACCGTAAAAACACTAATCGATACATAAAACCGGCTATTCTGAGTGTCGTGTCATTAAAATAAAGATCCGTGTTAAAAACGACGCTCACTCACATACACTGGCGGATCCAGAACCTGGGACTGGGGAGGGGGCTAAATTTAAAAAAAAGGTTTCATTCAAATAGAAAAAACTCATCGGATTTGGCTTCCTTGTTATCTTACTGAAACGGTTTAAGACAATATGCTTTGTAAAAGTATTATTAGATTTCTCTCTACAGTTTGGAAATATGTCAAATTTCGTCAATTTCAGGCCAATAGTGGGGGGGGCGCTAACGCCCCTGCCGCCCCCCTGGATCCGCTAGTGATCACATACCCACCCTGAGAAGGAAAAACAATCGTAAACACACAACATGCAGCACAGCATATCAGTTGTCATGTAAAAGAGCGTCAACTTTACGTTTAAAGGCCGATAAAGACATATCACGCAGGTCGGAAGGCAGGATGTTATAGCGTTGCACTATACTATATAAAAAAGCGACGCTTGCCGGTTGCAGTTCTCACGCGCGGGAGGGCCAAAGCAGCGTCCTAGCGGGTGCTTCTGGAACGAAGTTCAGAATTGGCCGAAAGCTGGGAAGCGAGAGCCTGCGGTTCCCCGTTGCTGCAAATTTTGTGAAGAATGTTGATAGATGGAAGTTCGCGGTGAGCCAGCCCAGTTCATCTCGCACGTCCGATATGTGGTCGAATTTACTTCGGACAGAGACAACGCAAACCAAAATTGACTACCTTTTGGAGGCGCTGCATGCTATTCTCTGACCCGTTCCCAAAGACTGTCAACAAATATCGGACGTGCGAGAGGACCAAGGCGTCGACTATGACAGGTAGAAGTGACGAGAGGATCTGATGACGTACGTGAGACAGGCCGATGAGGATACCGTCCCATTTTTTGACGAGGGCAGATACGTGCGAGTCCCATGAGAGGTGCTTGTCGAACAGTACGCCAAGATTCCTCACCGTGGGGCTCTCGCGCACTATGTCCTCACGGAACCGCATAGTCGTGGTCGTGGTCATGCCACGACAATTTTGGCGGGAATCACAGACAATGAGCTCTGTTTTCCCGGTATTTACTTTCAAACCATGGGGATGGAACCAGGTGTCGAGAGATGATAAAGCATTAAAGCATGTTCCATGGTAGCAATGAGCTGAGGGTGGGATCCTTTTTTGCCTGAGACCAAAATTTGGGTATCGTCAGCGTACTGCAAAACGTGCGCCTGTGGTGCATAAAGGGATAAGTCATTGGCAAAAATCTGGAACAGGAGTGGCCCGAGTGAGGATCCTTGGGAAACACCTATAGGATTTGATAGGGATCGGGAAAGGTGGCGGTTCCCACGCCCGTCAGCTGTACAAACACTAAACAGATTGCGTATCGCCAGTGAGATAAGAGGAAAACCAGGTAGGATCGATAGAATAGGTTTGAAGTTTGGAAAGGAGCTTTGCGTGGTCGATCACGTCAAAGCATTTGGACAGGTCAAGTAGACAGAAGAGTGTAATGTCCTGACGGTCGGTTAACTTCCAAAAATTACGTCATGAGTTTCCTATACTCTAAAGGGAACCATAAGTCAGTCAGCAATAACGATTTGTTTTGCAATTTGGTTTGGATATCATCCTTACTTATTTCTCTCGTATTTATTCCGTTTTTTAAATCTGGAAAAATTAAGATTTTATAGAAAAGTTTATGTTTTTTAGGGATCAAAAACACAAAAATGCAAATCCGAGACAGATATTTGACAGATATAGTGATTTCCTTTCATGCAACGTTTTGTTTGCAATTTGCTTCTAAGCTCGATTGTTAACGTTTTTAAAACATTCGGCGCTTTTCCACAAAAAATGGCATGACATGCCGTCACAGCAACGTCGTTATCTCCTTAAGTATTGCATCTTAGTCAGTAAAACTTTGTGAGAAGACGTATAATTGATGCAGCAGCATAAGGTACTAAAAATTTGACGTTGCTATCTGTCATAGTTTTCAAGTTATTGAGAAAAACTGGAAGGGGGTAAAATTTACCCCCGACACTCGGGTCAACCTCTAATGTATTGACCCTAATTTTTACTAGCTCACGCATTCTAGGTCAAGTGAGCCCACTCCACCAATCGCATATCTCATCTCTGTTCATATCTCTGTTCGTTGTCGCCAATCATGGCCGCTGCTGCTTCTCCTGTCATGGTACACCGTAGGCTCTGTTAATCATAAATCGGTGTCATGCCGCGTTGCGTCGACTGTGACATCGATTGACCTTTGCAAAGGTCAACCGAGGTCACTGACCTCAGATTATGTTTATTCTTCTGGCAGTTTCTAGGACATTTTGTGACGGGGATTTCATGTATGGGGTCCATTTTACGTAATTTTATGTTTCTCTGGGGTCATGCGCTTCCACAGGTCAACCGAGGTCACTGACCTCAGATGAACTGACTGACCTGTTTGGCAAGGGCGGCGTCAGCTTCCGAAATAAAGGGGGGCGGATGCATTTTGAAGTCGATTCTTTCCATGCAACGTCTATAGGCGTGGGACGCGTCCCCCCCCTATGGCGCCGCCCTTGCTTTTTTGGAATTTGGCAGTTTCTATGACATTTTGTGACGTTGCTATCAAATTCGGTACACATTTAGCATAATTATATGTTAATTCACGATTTTAGCTCGATTTACGATTAGTGTTTTTTTTTTCACATTCACGACTTGATGACATCCGGGTCATTGACATGACCTCATGACCTCAGGGGTCACCCAATAGGACCTTACAATCAGATGTCAATAGCTTCCTCTCGTCGCAAGCAACACGCTTGTTTTCTAATCGAAGCTCTAGCCCAATTAGAGGCAGAACACCAGAGGGTCGTATCAACCCCCCTCCCCCCCTGCACGGTTACGCAGTAGGGTGTGTCATCGAGGGGGTGAATCTCTTGGAATCAACTGAAACAAAGAAATTCCTGGCGCTGGAGCTTCACAAGTACACGCATCACAGCGGTCTTCCCAGAAACTTGAATTCTGAGGCGCCGAGCCGATTAGAAATGTCGCTATTAAACCGCGCCCGGCGTTGCACGTCTCCGTATGTTTGAGCGCCACGGCCGGCCGCAGGTAACACCAGCCATTGGCGGCAAGGATGACAAAATAACTTCGCGCATTATAACGATTGGCTGCTGAGCTTTGCTGGAAACTGATACATGCAAAATGCCCATTCTAGGCTCCAATAAGACATTTCAGACATTGACTGACGATTGTCCTAGGCAGAAACTTATGTGGTTTTTTAAATATAAAACTCGCCTGTACGAGTACGTAGATATACTGCTTTTCGACTTCACTTATCTAAGACACCTCACGTGCTGCAAAACACAATTATGGCTAATCATATGACTCACAAGTATATTACCTGTGACAAACTTATACAACTTTCCTCATGCGGCGCTGAACTAGATCCATTCACATGTATTTGAGGAACCACGCACTTCAAATGCACACAGACATTATACAGTGCCAGTCCTTAAATGTAACGGCAATATATATCAGCAAAAAAGCTTTAGCATGACCATACTACGACAAACTATGGCATAACGTATAATGAGTAAATCCTTAAACAATTGAATGCAATGCATGAGCAACCAAATGATACGTAGAAGTTTGCAACATTCATTGCTATGAATTATGAATGCAATGTGTTCATATTTACCGGGCATAGTTCAGAGGTCTGATTCGCCGCCGGGCTAACGCGGTACGGACGAGCCGCTTTGTACCCCCCGAGCCAAGCAGCGTACAGCAGCTGCTGGTTCATGCTCAGCTGCTGACGGTCAACAGCAGATGGCAACGTGCCGGCATACGACTCCCTAAGTCTCAAAATTCCCACAACGTCCCTCCCCAGACCTCTCCGCGCAGGTTCTTTGCGCCGATGCGTCCAGAAAAAAGATTTCGGTCCCGTGTCGTCCGTCCAGGTTCAGCAGTAGGTGGCGGAGGTTCAGCTCGTTGCTGTGCCAGCTGCAGAATAAACTAATGCACGGTGAATCGGTGACCAGCTCAAACAGCCAGCACACGCCGCCTTTCGCCCGGTGTTTGACGGCTGCTGCCGTCGCAGCCGTCCGCAGCTGAGCAGCAAACGCAAAGAGCCCAGGAATCTTCGCCATTCCCACGATAAACTTTGAGCCGTAGCTATACATAACATGAATCTCCTGGTACAGACCAGTTAACACGGCCTCCACTCTTGCGAGTTCGAGTGGACGGCGAGTTGCGGGACATAGTGCAGCTGCGATGGTCATCCCCCCTACCAGTTCACACCCAGGCGGTGGAGAGGGCCTTGCACACCGTCACCAGGCGTGATCGCTGGCAATGAAGAAGATGCACGCATGAACCTCATCACGGCCAAGCTCAGGCACCACCAGATTCTCCCCACCATCAGCTCTAAGAAAGATCTACTAGGAAGGTATGCTGGCAATTGCTAACTAATCACATCCTCAAAAGAATCAGATTCCCGTTTCGAATTTAATCTATTGGACAATGTACATCCAATAGATTAAATTGTAACTTATGTACTTCGACCTACTTCAATGTACTTCAACCTACCGTACAATTGAAGTCGAGACGGGAATCTGACACTTTTGAGATGTGATTAGTTAACAACTCCAGCTTACCTTCTGAGCAATGTTCTTAAAGTTGATGGTGGGTGAGTTCTGGCGCGTTGCCTGAGCTTGCTGGCCGTGATGAGCCATGCCGCGCCCCTTCTCCCATTTACCGACGATCACCCATCGTGACGGTTGTGATCGGCCCTCTCCACGCCTGGGATGTGACTGGATAGTATGGCGATTGGTCATCGGAGCCTCATTATGGTCCCGCAACCTCGCCCGTCACTCAGTATATCGCAGGAGAATGAGGCTTTGTGACTGGTCCGCTCCAGGAGATCATGTCTGTATAAGCTCACGGCCTCAAAGTTTATCGCTGGGATGGCGAAGATCCTGGCTCTTGCGTTTTGCTGCTTAGCTGCGACGGCTGCGACGGCACAGCCGTCAACACCGGGACGAAAGGCAGCGTGTGCCGGCTGTTTGAGCTGATCACCGAGTCACCCGTGCTCACATCTGCCAGCTGCACGGCAACGAGCTGAACCTCCGCTGCTAAACCTGGACGGCACGACCACGGGACCGATTTTTTTCAGACCCATCAGCAAACCTGCGCGCCGTGAGAGAGTCTGGGAGAGGGACGTTGTGGAATTTGAGACTCAGGGGAGTCTTGCCGGCAACGGCCCAATCTGCCGTTACCTGGTCCAGCAGGCTGAGCATGGACCAGCATCTAACCTGCTGCTCGGGGGTTCAAAGCGGCTCCGTTCGGACCGCGTTAGCCCGGCGGCAAATTGAACCACTGAACTATGCCAGGTAAATATGAAAACACATTGTATTATAATTCATAGCTAGAAATGTTGAAACTTTTTCATGTATCATTTGATTTTTCATGCATTCATTGTTAAGCATTTACATATTATCATACGTTATGCCATATAATGTATTATTTGCACGTTAGTTCATTGTCTAAACGCTATTTGCTGATATGTATCCGTTACTTAAGGGACTCGGCATATGTATAATGTTTATGTTATTTTACGTCCGTGTTTTCAAATACATTGTAAAAAAATGGATCTAGACCCAGCGCCACACTGCGGAAAAGTTGATATAAAGTTGTCACACAGTAAATATTATTGTGATCATCTGGTAGCATGGTTTTGTTGCAGCACGTGAGGTGTCTTAGAGAGAATGAAAGTCGAAAAGAAAACATACTATCTAACGTACTCGTACAGCGAGTTTAATACTCAACAACACATAAAGTTTCGGCCATAGGACAATCAGTCAGTTAATTCTGAAACTGCTTAGTGAGCTTAGAATAGCCCAATTTTGCACGTATCAGTTTCAAAAGAGTTGGCACTATCGTTTTCATCGCGAAGTTATTTTGCACGCTTTTCCGCCAACGGCTTGTTTACCTGCCGCAGGCCGGTGACGCTCAACATACGGAGCGTGCAACGCGCGGGAATCGGTTTGTGTTGCGACAATTCGATCGGCTCGCGCGCCTCACGAATCAAGTTCTGGAGAACTGGGTGATGCGTGTACTTTGGGCTCCAGCCCAAGGAATATCTTTGTGTCACTTGGTTTTGTTACTGATGACACACCCTATTACGCAGTGATCGGATGCTGCACGGGCGAGGGCTTATCGTAGAGACGTGCTCTCTCGGTGAAACGTCTGCTCTATTGATAATTATCGGTATCGGACACTGTACACTTCTCACTGCGTGTGCCGGTTGCCCTGATCAGTCCACCACTGTCTATCGGGCACGTATTGAGTACTGATGAGTGATGAGTTGATGACCCTCGGTCAACCGGCGCCAGTGTGAACGGGCCGATATAAGGACCTGTCGTCTCCCAGCCCGGCCCAGCCCGGTCTGCGGCCCACATGGTACTTCTGAGTAGAGCCCGAGTGACGTCTGCCATCGCGTTGGCCGGCCGGCGTTTCTGCGTGGCGACAGCGGTGCAGTCTCGTGCTGCGGTGAATGTGAACAGCGCAGCTATCAGTGCACTGAACACACATGTAGAGCCGCGCTCTAGCGGCCGAGTTGAAGGCTGTGTGTTGAGTGTTGAGTTGATTTGTCGGAATCCGTGTTTAATATGATGCCGTGTTTGCTGATGCTGATCCCGTGCCATTACCGTTGTTGAAGTGCGCTAGGTGGTCTTACGGCACACACTGTAGTTGAGGACGTCAGCGTGTTGGAGATGATGTTCGTTAGCTTATGATTCATGTATGTCATTCAAGGATTGCTGTGCATTGCTTTATGATCGTATGCTTCTTGCGTGACCTTTCAGTTATAAATTATGTATTCCATTTGCATTCACTTTTAAACTGTACATTTAAAATTGGCATGGCCCACCAAGACCCCCTGATTTCATGACGCATAGTGGGTGCCATCTAACGTCATGGCGTCCCGCACCTGCGGTATCACAGCCCTTTGACGCCGAGTGAAGTCCCGGGCCGGATATCACGAGCTGTTTGTGCCCCTGGCTGCTGACAAGGCTGCCAGGGGCAGTTGTGACGTCGCGTGTCAGCTGATAGCTGCATTGTGACGTCACGGGTCAGCTGACAGCAGCCTCAGCATGACATGGGCGCGGCATCGTTGTTTATTATTTGCCGAACTCGTTTCAGGGTACAATGGTCAGCGGAATAGTGCAGCGGATCTATTAGCCCTGGTTTGTTCATGCTGTTGTGACTGCTCGTCATCCGGACTCACTACAGCCTGCTGACGTCATACGACTCATGTTTTGAAAAACACTGGGTGATCGAGAAGTCCTCTGTCAGTTCGGCTGCTTTTGTGATTTGATTACAGCAGCGGAACATGGCGTAGCTGATAAGTTCGGCGGCGTCTTGAGCTGATGATCCCTGTGGCCTGATGTTTGTCACCCATGACTCCTGAGCGCACTGTGGACTGGCCTCTGTGATCTGACCCCTGCGTCATAATACCTGCGGCCTGCCCGAACCTTATGGGCCGAACTATGTTGCGTGGACCCCGTGATATGTTCTTGACCCCTTGTGACCTGACCCGGTGACCTGACCTAGCGACTTGGCTAGTTGACCTGTTAACAGTAACCTGTATGTGACTTGACCTCTAAACCTGTCTCGCTGATCTGACCCCTGACCCGATGATGACCTGACCCCTGACCTGTGACCTGTGACAGGGACCTTCCTCTGATGAGAGCGCCACTGAGAGCTCGCGGGCGGACCTGACCGCGATGAAGCCTCCGGCGGCGCTGGAGGAGTCCGCCTCTGGGGAGGAGCAGGGTGCTGTCAGCTTCTTCCAGGCCATCCGGATACCGGTATGGGGGACGATGGTTTGGGGACACGCCGCCTCGGGCAACAGAACGCTCGGGGGTGGAGGGGAGTTTTATACGTCACATGGGGAGGGCTGGTCTTCGGAACCGGCCGCGAGGGTTGACACGTTGATGGAGTAGCTGAAAGTAATTTACTAGCACAGATGGGATGTCTTATGCCGTCTTCAACTAGTAGATATTGTAGACTGCTGACCCCCTAGCCCGGTTGATAGTGTTAAAAAGCAGAGTTGGAGATCTGTGGAGGGGCTCACGACCACGAAGTCGTCTCGTGACCTGGGGTACTGAGGTGGTGGTAGAGATGACCTGACGGCTGACCTGTACGCCCTCAGGGTGTGCTGCCGTTCGCCATCTGTCTGTTCTTCGCCAAGCTGGTCAGCTACACCTTCCTGTACTGGCTGCCGCGCTATCTCCACTCGGCTGGTGAGATGGTGGTGATTCTTAGACGATCCTTGGGGGATCGGGTGGTTAGGCTCAGTCACTCGGCTGGTGACGTGGTGATCAGACATAGGCGACCCTCAGGGGATCGATAGTTAGGCTCAGTCTTTGATACAGGCACAGGTAAATCTGGGATTCAGTTGTTAGGGTCGCCCGAGCAAGTCCGGTGTTGATGGACGTCATGTTTCCCTCACAACTGGCTACAGCCCGAGCGAGTCTGTGGTGTTGATGGACGTCATGTTTCCCTCACAGCTGGCTACAGCCCGAGCGAGTCTGTGGTGGTGAGGACGTCATGTTTTCCCTCAACAGCCGGCTACAGCCCGAGGGAGTTCTGTGGTGTGGATGACGTTCATGTTTTTGCCTCACAGCTGCTACAGCCCGAGCGAGTCTGTGTGTTGATGGACTATGTTTCCCTCACAGCGGCTACAGCCCGAGCGAGTCTGTGTGTTGATGGAACGTATGTTTCCCTCACAGCTGGTACAGCCGGCGAGTCTGGGTGTTGATGGACGTTCATGTCCCTCACAGCTGGACAGCTCAGCGAGAGTCTGTGGTGTTGATGGGACGTCATGTTTCCTCACAGCTGGTACAGCCCGAGCGGAGTCTGTGGTGTTGATGACGTTCATGTTTCCTCACAGCTTGGTACAGCCCGAGCGGTCTGTGGTGTTGATGGACGTATGTTCCCTCACAGCTGGCTACAAGCAGCCGAGCGAGGTCGTGGTGTTGGACCTCATGTTTCCCTCACAGCTTGGCTTACAGCCCGAGCGAGTCTGTGGTGTTGATGGACGTCTGTTTCCCTCGCAGCTGCGACTACAGCCGAAGCGAGTCTGTGGTGTCATGGACGTCATGTTTCCTCACAGCTGGCTACAGGCGCTGAGCGAGTCTGTGGTGTTGAGATGTACTTCAAGTTTCCCTCAAGCCGGCTAACAGCCCGAGCCGAGTTGTGGTTGATGGCACGTCATGTTTCCCTCACACGGTAGCAGCCCGAGCGAGTCTGTGGGGTTGATGGACTTCATGTTCCCCACAGCCCGGCTTACAGCCCGAGCGAGTCTGTGGTGTTGATGGACGTCATGTTTCCCTCGCAGCTGGCTACAGCCCGACCGAGGCGGCCAACCTGTCGACTTTGTTCGACATGGGCGGCATCATCGGTGGCATCCTGGCCGGACTGGCTAACGACTGGACCGGCACTCGGGCTCGTTGCCCGTCATATGCTGGCCACGCCATCCCGATGGTACGTCTCTTGTCTCTCGTTCTCTCTGTCTCTCTGTCTCTCTGTCTCTCTGTCTCTCTGTCTCTTCTTTCTCTCTGCGTCGTTCTCTTGTCTCTCTGTCTCTCTGTCTCTTGTATCTCTATCTCTTTGTCTCTATCTGCTCTATGTCTCGTCTGCTATTCTCGTCTCTTGTCTATTTTCCTCTGTCTCTCCTGTCTCTCTGTCTCTCTGTCTCTCGTCTTCTTGTCTTCTGTCTCTCTGTCTCTCTGTCTCTCTTGTTCTCTCTGTCTATTCTGTCTCTTGTCTCTCTTTCTCTGTATGTCTCTGTCCCTCTGTCTCTCTGATGTCAGCACAGCCCCTTATGTCAGTAGTCAGGCGTTTCTATCACGCTGGGCGGTACGCAAGGTCTACAATCAGCTGATATGTAAATTGTTTTAGCTATGTCTGCTGCGCCGCCGATACTCTAGGACCTGTCATTACTAGCGGCAGGAACATTTACCTTATAAAAAACCTTGTCCAACCTGCATACTTAGTGAGTACGATTATTTCAGCATTGGTTGTTATTGAACCACTGACTTTGTCTGTTAGTATAGTTTAGTGTCTGTTAGTATAGTTTAGTGTCTGTTAGTATAGTTAAGTGTAGTAAGCCGTTAAATCCATCCACGGCCGGTGGGTGTGCAATCGTGCACTGTGTGCATGCTGTTGACGGAAGGATTGCGTCTCTGCATTTGTCAGTGTGGGAAGTCATTGGATGTTAGCCATAGCTGGTGAGTGTGTACTTGGTATTTAGTTGGCGGAACGGCTGGCGAACGTGCAGCTGGGTGGCCGACTGACTTCTGCCTGCCGCCGTAGACGACTGGCGACCAACGACTGGCCACGTTTTTCATGACACCAGGTTATCCGGATCTCCACTCGTGGTTACTTCTGTAATTTCGAGGAGAATTGCGTAATGTAATGTCACCACGAGGGAAATCCGGATTGCCTAGTATCATGGAAACGTGGCCAGGGAAGACTGACTGCTGACTGCTGACTGCTGACTGCTGACTGCTGACTGCTGACTGTTCACTGCTGACTGCTGACTGCTGACTGCTGACTGCTGACTGCTGACTGCTGACTGCTGACTGCTGACTACTGACTCCTGACTACTGACTGCTCACTGCTCACTGCTGATTGCCCCCGCAGATGTTTGTGTACCAGGCGGTGGCCACAGTCAGTAGTCAGCTGAACATGCTGCTGCTGGTGCTGGTCGGTCTGCTGGTGAACGGGCCGTACGCGCTCATCACCACGGCTGTGTCGACCGACCTGGGTACCTCGCTCAGGGGAAACGCCAAGGCGCTGGCCACCGTCACGGCCATCATTGACGGTGAGGTTGTGGGCAGCGGTGATGGAGGCGAGGGAGGGTGTGCTCAATCGGCTGGACTGCCGCTTAGTCATGAGTCAAGCGTCTGCCATGTTATTGGCATACACATATAGTATAGAGAAGCTTGCTATATGTGTTTGGAATGGAAACGTTTGGAGTGATCCTGAAAGCGGTCGAAATATGTGCAAAGAAAAATGTGCAGCACATCGTTTGTTTGATTTTGTTGTTGGAGGTATGATTTTTCTCTTTCCAGGCCTTTCGTTATGAGACGGGTGCGGGTTGTTGTTTTTCAGAGGAAGTATGCATTTATTTTGAATGGCGATGCAAGCTTTTGCTGACTTTTCATCTGTGTGGGGGGGGGGGAGGACGGAATGTGCTTCGTGTTTTGCCTGCCTTATGGAGGGTTTATTGGGTTTATTACACCCTGACGTCATGGTCATATATGATCGCTTCTATCGCATATCCAGTCTGCTTTTTACAGTAGTGTCAATAATCAATATGGTGTAATCGCTGTGATTTTGTGGCAGTTGCCTATTGACATAGTACGGCCAATAGCCATATACGCCTAGATTAGTGATGCCAATCTCGCAGGTCACTGACTTGCGTTTCTGGAAAGAGGAAATGGAGTTCAGAAATGTTTATAATGCTGGACCCTATACGTCAGTAGCGATGAAATCCTTGTCTGTTCTTTATTGCATCACCACCTGAAACACTCGGTCTGAAGGTCAACCAGTCACCATGAAAGGTTGCACAAGAGCATGGGGGGTTCGCAGAACTCAACACGAGTCTCAAGCCAAAAAAGATCCCTGAGATATTCTAACTGGCGCTAGTGTCCGAGTGTGCTGACATCTAAAGGACCGAGTGTTTGCCGCAGTGCAGTATGTTTTCGGTACGCCCGCTGATTGGAAGCGGTGCCGCCACATAGCGCTGTTGCTAACCAAACAATCTCCACCAATAACGAGATCAATCGTGCCTTATCGGCGTCCGCGAATAGATAGCCCGGCGACCATGAGCTGTGCATGTGCTGTTGCGGAAATCGTAGAACCTTCAGTGTTGTGTTAACAGCATAGCTGGAGGATTGCGACTTCGGAGTCTGGGGCTGATCCAAGAGAACTATTGCAACCATTAAAAATCCTTTCACAAACGACTGAAGTCGACGGAGAAATGCAATGTTTTATTATTTTGAAGAAAATTGTCAACTTTTTGCTTCAACTCTATCTGGCTTTTAACTAAACAACTCTATCTGTGCTGAACAGCTTTTACTGACGATTTTCTTTATCAATAGTTTTAATGTTCAAACAAGCGAAGTATGATATTTGTATTGAACAAGCGAAATATGATATTTGTATTGCGTGTGATATTTTGTCACACATATCACATATCACACATATATTCTTGTGGATAATTATTATACGACCAAAAAGTTCAACCTTCTCGAAGCATGTAAACCAACCAGGATGAATCAAGTTAACAACAAACTTATTGGTATGCCATCAGATACACATTCGCAACCAACGACAGTAATCAAATTGTCCTGCCACTACCAAAGAGCTCGTCTGACCGACATCTTGAATATTGCCACTGTATATGCTGTACCAAAATTTGAAAGAAACGGATACCTTGAACCCAGTTACAAACGGCGGGCAACAAAGTGTGCGTGAGTAGAGTGCTCTCCACCTCTACGTACCCAGAGCGACTTAAGAAACTACCTCCAATATTACAACACTTGAATTTCGACGCAAAAAACGATGTCATTAAACATTAAACATACCGAACGGCTTTGACAAAATGAACTACAAAAAGAGTCATAGTGTGCCAATAGCCTGCTTCAAGACTCTCCCTCAGCAATACACACACGACGAGGACACAGGCAAAAACCTTAAGTACCCAGCAGCCAACCAGCGGCTAGTAAGTCTTACTTTTGCCGCAAACGTGACCATCGTAGAACAGCGCTATTCCAAGAAGATACCATCGAAGCACCGAGTGTAGACATCCATCAAACAGACATGGGGACAAGTAATGGAGAACTCATCATGATAAATTTAACTACATCTCCTAACGGCATTCAACTTGGCAGGCACTGCATGGCCAGCCAAAATACACAAGAATACCAGCAGCCGATCAGCTTCAAAAAGAAGAAGAGAAGGGGCACCACTCGGTAAAGGGTCTCGAATACTGAAAGGTACATTAAGACTTTACTTAAGATATAACTTTGTGTTTGCACCCTCACTCAACAAAACATAATTGTTTCGCCGTTAGTCGAACTCAGCGTTGTGCCCATTCACTGTGACTTGTGAGCTGTTAGCTGTAACCGATGGGCTTAACCTCTGACTCGTGACCTGTGCGCTGCGACCTGCACGGGGTCAGTGAGTTGTCATTTCTGCCCTGTGACCTCTGACCTTTGATCTTTGACTTGCGAGTCGCGACCTATCACCCGTGATGTCACCTGTGACCTAGTCTGACCTATTTGTTACCCCTGGCCTGTAACCTGTGACATGTGCCCTATCGGCAGGCTCTGGCTCAGTGAAGGCGGCTCTCAATCCCGTGACCTCTGACCTCTCACCTGCGACCACTGACCCTAACCTGTGCCCTGTCCTCAGGCACGGGCTCTGTGGGCGCGGCGCTCGGTCCCCTGCTGGCTGGAGTGGCCTCCAGTGGTGACAACTGGACCGGCGTGTTCGTCATTCTCATGTGCTCCGACGCCATCGCCATAGCGGTCAGTCTGCCCTCCTCAGTATCTCTTCTCAGTCTGCCCTCCTCATTATCTCTTCTCAGTCTGCCCTCCTCAGTATCTCCATGGATGAAAAAATACCCTGGATTGGCCATTCAGCGACAAATGTGACCGGCCAAACGACATACAGGAGACCGGTTTGTTTATGTTAAATAGCCGTCCCAAATACGCGAAGTGCTTCAGATGCTTATTCCCTCTGCAGTACAGTAATGTTTTTAAGCACCTATAATAATTAGGATAATAGAACGATGGACATGAATAAACATCCATAATATGTAAGGCAGCTGCCCGTTGCTGTAACATTAAATTGGGTTATTTCGAATAAATATCAAAATGTGTAAGCCATTCCAAATATTGGGATCCACAATCTGGAATACCGTATTTGTTCATACCAACCTTTGAAGTGATTTGTCTGATCACACCTTGGAGATGCAAACTTTGTGTGAAAAAAGAGTATTCAATCTAAAGCTTTTGACGGAAAATATAAGTCATCAATAAATACCCTTGTCTTTTACTATGCCCTGGCTGTACCTTGAACAAGTGGCCTTACTTCAATATTTCTCGTAAGCTTCGATTAGCTTCAGGAGAGGCCTTTCTCATTGCCGCCTTGCGCATCCGCGCTCCTATATTAGAATCGCGAAATAACGAGGGCACGTGTCGAGCCTTTATGTAGATCCCTGCGCACGAGCTCCCATGTATGCCGAACAGCTTCGCGCTTCTCGACCGCTTAGGTGCCGCATGGTCTCCTACATCAAAGGCGCCGAAAGAGAGTGGCCAATCCAGGGTATTTCTCATCCATGGTATCTCTTCTCAGTCTGACCTCCTCAGTATCACCGCTGTGCTGTATATATCACATCTCTAAAACTGGATCACAATGTCACATATATTATGTACACTGTACAGCCGGTCTAGTATGTATCTTCCCCTTTTTAGTTTATAAAACTCATCTAATTTCACTTCTGTGTATATGAAGGGAACATATGGTACCCACCTAGGTAGGTACCACATGTTCCCTTACATCAGTCCTTCATGTACAATGGGCGCCATATAACTACTATGTTGCGGCGCCCTTAAGCCACAATCATCATCCTCCATGTATACAGAAGTGACATTAGATGAGTTTTAGAAACTAAAAAAGGGAAGATACATAATAGACCGACTGTACATGATCAAACTAGTATGCCATCCGCCGAGCCGTGGCATTAATAGCTCTGTTATGAGGTGACTGATCTGCCGTTCTGATGTTGAGCATTTCCCCAGATAAGTTATAGATGCGTTGAGCATTTCCCTAGTGTCAGCTCATAGATGCGTGTGCTCAATCTCACGATGGCCAGTGACTCTGAAATGTGGGCTAGGAAGATCCCTGGTGAATTCAGCTCGAGGCAGACTATGGGTCTCACCGTATGGCATGTCCCGTGCGTCGGCCGCGCGCTGACTGACTACTTACTGACAGCACCCCTCGGTGTCGATTCCAGTCGTTGTCCTGGGTGCTGCGACATGAGGTGAAAGCCATCCTGAGGCGGAGGCGGGATCGGCTCGCCGCCACCAACACCATCTCCAGTAGGCTCTAGTGAGTGCGGCAGCATCGCGGCGCACAGCGGGAAGGCAGCGCTGATGGTACCTTCGAGCGCAGTAGCACTCAAGTCGCTTCTCGGTGCAAGAGGCGGCGTCTTCTGGTGGTGTCTGGAAGCCTCAGCGAGAGGGGAACTCTGTGTTTGTGATGTGTTCAGTGCAGATGTTCTGCGGATTGTTCTGCGTGTTTTTTTAATCTTACATGAACTTAGCGAGAGATCGTCTTCGATTTGGTGCTGATTTATGGCGGCGATATCTGTGCGACATACATGGTCGGCAATGTTTTGTTAAGTTCCTTTCTGTCCCTCAGTTGTGGTGTTTATTTCGTTCTGTTGCTGTATCTTGCCCTGCCTCCCTGCCTTTCTCTCCTCCCTCCCCCTCCCCCTCCCTCCCTCCATCCCTCTCCCTCCCCCCTCCCTCCCTTCCTCCCTCCCTCCCTCCCTCCCTCCCTCCCTCCCTCCCTCCCTCTCTCCCTCCCTCTATTAGTTGTTCTTCTCCACACCACGTGGAACTCTTCGTTAGGGGAGGGTAGCTCCACCGTGACCATGTCGACCAATGGGTCGGTGCGGTCCACCCGCCGGAGGTACTTCATTATGGAGTCCGCGTCGCCTTCCAGCGCATAGTCCAGTGTTGGGGTAGAGAGCCCCTCACCTGATTGTCCCTCTCTGTTCCTCCCTTTCTCCTTAAATCCCTCCCTCCCTATCTCTCCCTCCCTATCTCTCCCTCCCTCTCTTTCTTTCTTCGCTCTTGTTGTCTCATTCTCATACTCACTTTCTTTCTTTTCTGATCAGTGGTTGTATTTCTGTCGGCAATCATGCGAAGAGCCGCCTTTTCTGATTTGCCTGTGCTCCGATTATGCGGCCGATGGTAATTATTGGACTGTGATCTGTGTGCTCCAGCCGGTCAGATCGTGATAAGATGGGACAGACCGGGTAACACCCGGTCTTGTCGTTTGGTAAGGGGAACACGCTCCACCTCGTCTCTGCCAACGCATAACCTGTGTTTTGAGGCCATGATCGAATGTAATATGGTCACAGGCGGTTGTCCTTGCCTTGTGATATGGCCCCATGCATTTGTCCTTATTCGAGGGGCATTCTTTGTTGTCTTAAACACAGCCAGTGCACCAATTTAACTGGAGTGGCTGTCTTAACCCTCGCCCTCCGGAGTTTTTCACCTCGCCCTACGGAGTTTTTCACCGTTCGAACCTACGGGGGCTACAGGCCCCCCTCCGCTAACTTCCAAACAAGCACATAAGCAACGCGACAAGACAGCACGTTGCATTCCATTAGGAATCTAATGTATGCAGTTTAGTTTTTCAAAGTCAACGGCTGCCTTCCATGTCAATGAATGACCTCCACTAGACCACGTCCAGAATAGCGATTTTGCTCTGTCAGAAAACCTCGAAATTATATTTTTTTATTTAAATAAAAAAACATTTTCCTATACCAGTTTTGACTCCGAATTACAGAAAAGGTATTTATTTGTTCGTATCTGGTTCACAAAAGTAAAAACAAAAAGTGACGTCATATGTTTCTTACACTTCGGGAGCCTTCACGCAGTCAAAAATAAAGATATTGCTTTGAAATTTGGTTTGAGTATTGTTTATGATCAGTTTCCTCACATACATGTATTTTTTATCTTTACAAATTTCGATTTTGTATTGATGGAAAATGTTTTTTCTTTCTTTTTGGGGGTCAAAAACCCAAGATTTTGTAATTCCGAGATTGACATTTGAAAGAGAATGTCATATTATGTCTGTTGCGTTTTCCGTTTGCTATTTGTTGCAAAACTATTTTCTACAATTTTTCAAACATTTTACGTTTTTCACAAACATGACGTCACTGAAACGCTATTATCTCCCAAACTACTTGACCAATTTCAATGAAATTTCTACAGAATATGTATAAATGTTGTTTACCCAGCTACTGACAATTTCAGAAAGATACGCCCCATGTGTAAAAAGTTATTTATTCAAGAAAACCCTCAGGGAGGCCTGTCGGGCCCCCCTCCCCGTAGGGCAAGGATTAAGCTACTTGGAAGCCGATATTTTGTCATTGAACAACGTGAAAGGCTCGCAGTTTTAGTCAAATTCAGGGCACATTTTGTTGTGGTTAGTTGTCTAGCTTTGAGCGCTTGTTGGCTGGTCCTGAACCACATAGCTATGGTTGTACAGATTGATTCGGTTGGGTATTCTGTGCGGTTGGCGTGAGTCGTTTGGTGTGATGCGTGCTGAGAGCATCGGGCGCACATCTAGTCCTATGTATTTTCATAAAGACGCCCATTGAGATATATTTTCGGGCCGGTCAGTGATGCAGTGATCCTTTTAACAGCTGAGATGAACCGAGTGTCAGTATTGTGATGCGATATTTATAGACTGGCGGGAAAGGCAACGACTATATTTGTTCCATTGAAAACATGTCGGCACCGTCACACAGTAGAGCTCTGTAGAAAACGCACGATCGCTGTTAAACGGAGGGTGACTGTAGGCTGTTGAGTTTGTTATTAATTGATTTTAACCTGTTCGCCCAAATCGTATCCCTTTGGTATATGGTGCAATTATTGATGTCTGCCTCATCCTGTTGCGGGCCCTGTACTCCGTTTGTGTCGTGAATAGGATGCTTGGATGTCAGCCGGAACAGGATCATTGTTCCTCTGGATTCATGATGCAGTGGACGAATGGTTTTCCAACTATTAATTAAAAGGGGCAATATGCAACTGCAGTAGGCCGGCGATTGCTGCTTTACGGTATGCGTGAGAATTATGTTCAAAAATGTATATATTACAGAAAGCTATCCCGATCAGACAACAATGCCTTTCAAATTTACATCGACCCATGATCCATAGAGCCTTGATCTATAGTCTGCGCGCCCCTAAATTTACCGCGATCGATTTTACTGATTTGCTGGGACTGTATGCTGTGTCAAACGGTAAGACGCTGTCAGCGTATAACGTATTTGTTGTGTAGGTAATCGACTCATGATATTGATAGCGTGTATGTACGCCACTCACCGTATGCAAATGATACTATCAGCCGCCTGAAATTGTCAATGAATTATGTCTGTAATTGCTCTGCCAACAAAATAGCTGTACCAATTTACCGTCACGTTACTGAATGATCATCAAAACTGATGCTTCCATTCCGCTACCAGGATCATTTGTGATTTGTTGTGAACCATGCCATTTGTGCGCGGTAGCGTTGGCAATCGACGCGGGCCTCTGTGTGAACCTTGGTAATACCATCAGACGATTTGTCCTGCACCCGGGTCATGTCCGTGACTCCGGCTGGTATGGCCGACTCGCTATACTCAGGTGACTTTGAATATATGTGTCTCGTATATTTGGTAGTGTGGTGTTAGAAGTTAGCTGAACATCGCTCCTGAAGCCCTTGTAGTGAAATCGGCTTGATGGAGTTGAAGACTGCATGGGAAAGGTCTATTTGAAGACTGCTTTGGCGCCCACGCATTCGAGACGTTCCCAGTCAGGGGCATAGGCAACGACGGTACCTATCGGTATTGGGTCCTAATCCTAGGAACGACCTTGGGCTAAAGGGCCTACAATTCAGGGGGCTCACCGTCCATCCTGGCCCTACGTACCAGCTGGAGGCTTGATACAAATTCCATGAGATTGAATACGACGTACAACTGACTGGACATTACCAGCTGCATTGCATTACAGGTGAATGGCTCAGCAGCAATGCAGTTGAAACACAACGCTCAGCGAACCACTACCTCGAATGACCTCGAGTTTGACCCCCAAGGTCACGGTTCAGGTCATGGACGCTAGATATGGACCCTGTAATCTGACATCTGACATCTGATACCACTTTGGAAAGGATTCCGCAATGAATTCGGGACGCTATGCGTCCCGAATTATGCAAACGTCAAGGCTATGCAAACGTCAAGGCTCAAGTCACGGCCACGGACGTTAGATATGTACCCTCTCTATCATCTAAGACCATTTTGAAATGTATCCGGCAATAAATTCGAAATGTTATGCGGTACCCCGTTGTTTGACCTCAAATTTTATTTCGCAGGTCAAAGGTCACGGTTCCGGTTATGATCACGGACGTTATATATAGACATTGTCTATCAACTAAAACCACTTAGGGGAGGTTTAGTCAATACATGCGGGACGTTATGCGGTACTCCGTCGTTAGACCTCGAATTCTACCTCCAATGTCAAAGTTCAAGGTTAGGGTCACGGCCATGGACGTTAGATATGGACCCTGTCTATCATCTGAGACCTTTTTGGAAAGAATCTGACAATACATTTGGGACGTTATGCAGCACCTCGTCATTTTATCTCGAACTTGACCCCAGGCTTCAAGGTCAACGGTCATATGGTTATGGTTATGGTCACGAACGTTAGATATGAACCATATGGACACTGTCTATCATCTGAGACCTTTTTGGAAATAATTCGGCAACAAAATCGGGACGTTATGCGGTACTCCATCGCTTGACCTCGAATTTGACCTCCAATATCGAAGGTCATGGTTCCAGTTATGGTCACGGACGTTTGATATGAACCCTGTCAATCATCTGCGACCACTTCAGAAGGATCCGGCAATAAATTCGGGATGTTATGATCAGTGCAGGTACCTCGTCGTTACCCAAGGTTGACCTTTCAAGGTCCTGTTTCCGTTATGGTCACGGACAGTTAGATATGACCACTGTCCAGGCCGCGGCCTAGCGTGGGCGCGTAGGCGCCCCCCCCCCCCCCCTGAGCCGGGTCGCGCCCATGTAACGCCCGATCCAGGGCGCATTCTTTATACATGTGGGCGCCCTCTCCCCCTGACCGAAATCCGTCCGTTGACCTTGAATATGACCTTGTACAGCAAAATTAAGGTTATATTCGTCATCGTGATCAGCGTGCCAGTATTGACCTTCAGCCGAGGTTTGAACCAATTCAAATTCTGAATCCGTCGCTGAGTAAGTCGCTATCTTCGCCGTTCGCGCACGTATGGGCGTCAAGTAAGCGTCGTATTCGTATTTGTTTTCAGCGTCGAGCTCCCATTTTCCCCAAACTTAGCATATCCATATGGGTAGATCTCATCGAGTTATGCACGTAAATGCAATCCGTTTTGACCTAGGACAAACGGTTTGACCTCCAGAAGTCATTCAGTCTTATAGTCCTCTTTTGCATTGTTGTAAACATAATGATTTATGATACTGATATGAAGACGAACAGGATGGCAGACGAAGTTTAAAGTTATGTAGAAAGCTTTCAATACAAATGCCAGGAATGCAGCAATAATACTAGAGCGTAGATAGAGGCAGTGAAACTACTTGGCGAATGTTTGCTCTCTCATTTCGAACCGGCACATTACACGACGCTTAGAGTGTGTGTCTTGCGTGAAAGAGCGCTATACAAATTTGTGCAGTAAAATAACACATCCTTGTTCGTTGATAATGCTTGTCATTGATGAAACCGAGCGCACATATTACCAAACGCGGCGAATTCTCATTGTGTTCGTTGCGAATCATACACGGGAAGTCTCCCGGTGCGCTTTTCTAAGATAAGGCGGATATAAATTCATTTTACATTATCTCTAGGGAAGGCATCATTTAAAATGGTAAGGACTTGATCTTTTGGTATAGCATTGATATGTTCATAAGCTTTATTTGTATGGATTTCCGCAGTGTCCTAGGATTGGGAATTTCGGATGTAAAGCGACACTCTACAAGGAATAATATTCCACTCCTTTTGGCCAATTTGAAGGTCTATTTTCCACTCTTTTCACTATTTAGATTATTTTTCACTCCTTTATTTTAATATGCAAGTCGGAAAATTGATCAAGTTTTGTTTGATAGTGAGACGTGTAAATTCTTGAAAAAGGGTCTTTTTGTGGTATAACTTTCCACTCTTTTTGCTAATTTTCAGTCTGAATTTTCCACTCAGCACCCTGGCTCTAAAGCAATCCTAGGGCACTGGATTTCCATTGTGATATTATGTGATAGCAATAGTTAATTGTCAGCCTGATATTTTGCGAACTCATGCTCAAATCAGAATGGTAATTTGACATAAAGACATAAAAGAAGAGTGCAACAAAGAGCCTCCAGGGCCCATCTGAGGTTGCACATATCCCCCCATCCCACCAGTTTGAATTTAGTGCTTACTTTTCACCTGAAAATGGGTCAAGCATTTATTATACTGGAGACGTTATGATGCTTTATTTGTATGTTATTGGTGATTAGCGTAGTGTGAGTGTCATCTACATGACAATGCATAACAATTTAAGTTTTTAACATGTCCAGCGGCCAGTCTGCAAAACGTGTCAGGAGCTCTGACTGAAAAATACACCCTTTCATCAATATGTCCAGCATAATTAGCTGATTGCGCCCAAATTTTGGAGCACGTCTTGCATATTTGGCGATTGCGCCCAACATTTTGGCGCATATTAAGCATAAATTGGCAATTGTGCTAACATTTTGGCGCATATCTAGTGTAATTTTGTCTAGCCAAAGTTTGGCGCACAGACCCCTGAGATTCCATTTATATTCTTCAAGGTCGCATGACTGGGTCCACTTCACTGTGCAGGTCTTGGGGGCAGGTCAAAGGGGCCCCTGGGCAGGTTGAAAGGGACACTGAGAAGGTCGGAGGGGCCCCTGAGCATGCTGGTAGGGTGAAAAAGCAGCCAGCGCAGTTCCTTACCAGGTCGAAAGGGCCCCTCAGCAGTGGCGTAGCCAAGGGGGGTGAAAGGGGCCATGGCCCCCCCTGGAGGCCTGGCGGGCCCCTCTGGCGGCTGAGCGAGGGCCTCCTGGGGCCGAAGGCCCCAGTGTTTTGGATGGTGTCAGGCGCCCGCAAAACGCCTTACGTGACACCAAAAACCCTCTGTTGGTCGAGGGGGGCCCTCAGTCGGCCAGGAAGGGGCCCTCCGATCGGCCCCTGGGGGGCCCCTCGTCGGCCTGAGGGGGCCTATCATTCGGTCCCTGAGGGGGCCCTCAGTCAGCCTGAGGGGGCCCTCAGTTTTCGGAAATGAGGCCCTCAGTCAGAATGAGGGACATCTATCGTCTGAGGGGCCCTCTGTCGTATGAGGGGGCCCTCTGTTCGGTAATGAAGGGGGGCCCTCTGTCAAATCTGAATGGGGTCTTCTGAGGCCTCTGTCGGTTTTGCAGGGTCCTCTGTTGGTTTGCGGGGGCCCTCTTGATGACCTGAGGGGGCCCTCTGTCGGTCTGAGGGACCCTCTGTCAGTCTGAGGGGCTCTATCAGTAGGCCGGAGGGGGCCCTTGATCGGCCTGAAGGGGCCTGATCGGCCTGAGGTGCCGTCTATCGGTCTGAGGGGACCGTCTTTTGGTCCTGAAGGAGCGTCCTGTGGAATATGGGTGCCTTCTTTCGATCCTGAGGGTCCTAGTTGGAGTGAGGGGCTCTCTGGTGGCCTGAGGGGTCACTCGGATAGATGGAGGGGCCCCTTTCGACCCGATAGGCCCTCTGAAGGCTGAAGGGCCCCTATTTCAGCCTCAGGTGTCCTCAGTCGGCCTGAGGGGGGTCATCAGTAGGCCTAAGGGACCCAAAAAAGCATAAGGGCCCCTCTGGCCACCTGAGTGAGCTTTCGATTAGCTTAAGGTGGTTTTTGGTCGGCCTAAGGGACGCACAGTCGGCATGAGGGCGTCTGAAGGGGCCCGCTATCGGCTAGGGGGGTCCAGCCTGAAGGGGCCCTCTGTCGGTATGAGTAGTCCTCATTCCGCAGGAGGGGGCCCTCTCTCGGCCTGAAAGGGAGCCCTCTTAGGTGGCTTGTTTTGGTGTTGTTTGTTTGTCCTCTCTGGGCGCAGCCTAGGAGGCCGCGCCATAAAGCCCGGAGGGGCTCCTATGTGGCGGAAGGTAACCCGCGCCAAGGCCGCGGATCGACGTCCGCATCTTCGAGTCTGTCAGGTGCGGGTATACTGGTACCAAGCAGCAAGGCGAAGACGGGCCCCGGCCAGACATGGGCAACCGGAGGAGCACGTGCTCAGGGGTGGTCCGCCTCCTCTTGCAGATCGATGCAGAGGAGGCCGGGCAGCATCCCTGTTGCTTAAGCTGTTCACCACTCCGGGTCGGCCAGGCGCCGATCCGATGAAGGTAAATGATTCCTGGCCCGCCCCAGTGACCGGCGCGCAACTGATTGAACGTTGATCGCAGCGTCTCGGTCGTCACCGGGGACAGGCGTTCGGTAGTCGGTCTCCCATGATTGGACTTGAAGAAGACCACCGGCCAGTCACTAACTTCCAGCGGTGAGTGGCAGCGGCGGACTAATCTCATAGCGGGTGCGGACATCGGTAGGGGTGTCCACTGCGAGAGCCGACGCCTCCCGGCGAGGACGTCCGCCGCTCATTACGGGCAGTCCGCCAATGAGATGGCACCCACACTGCAGAATGTAAAGCCGGCCGCCAACACGGAGGGTCAGCAGGCTGGACCATATTTCGGCTCCAAGGACCGAACCTGAGCGGCGGACCCCCTCCAACAGAACGGCAAGAGCCGCCCGGGAGTCGGGTGCAGATCACCACCGGTCGGGAGTCGGCCTCCAAGCTCAACACGCCGAGTCCGCAAAGCCGCCCGCAGGGCGCAGAGGGAGCATCCTCCGCTTTGTGCTTGAGCACGATCGAGAGTCCAGCGGAACACTGGACTCGTGCTCCTCGCCCGCTCGGGCAAGCAGTCAACGGCCTCCGCACCCCGCGCGCGCCACCCCGCTCCGCCGAGCCGTCAAGTCCAATCCATGTGGCGTCAGGCGGGAGGCGGGCAAGGGCACTTCTCTGCCGCCGCCCTGCGCACACCGGTCTGGGGCCGCCCCGCCCACACAGTCTTCAACGTCAAGACCGAAGATAATCGGGTCCGGGTTCTCCATGGCGGCAAGGTCACCACTGCCGCGCCTCGAAGGGGTTCGGCCGCTCCAGCCGAAGCGAGCGCCTTGTGCCCCTCTCCTCCAGCCGTGTGACGTTCCCAGCCGGGGAAGGTGCGAGCACGGAGCGATTCGACCACTCTCCGAACCGACGAGCGATCCCCGGCCGGGAGAGACGCGCGAGGCCAATTCCGGACGGCGAAGCGACCCCGGCGACCCCGACGGGAGCAGAACCTGCCTCCGCCATAGCGAGCGTCTACGGGGTTGACGAACGGGCATCCGGTGAATTGCCGAGCCGGGCGCGCGCAAGCTCCCGGTCGAACCGGTCTCCGAGGTGTGACGGGGACGCCGACCGGCACTCCATGCAGCAGCGCGTGCCTCCAGCGCGCCTGAACGTACCCGTTGCCACGGTAACGCAGCTGTGCCTCCCGATTCCCCAGTTTCCGCCGGTGGAGCTGTCGCAGGTGGGCCGATTCGCGGCTTGATCCTGGCGCGCCGCAGGTCGAAACAGTGTCGCCGAAGTGCAGTAGTCGGTCTAGCGTCACGGCACGAGGAGATTTAGGTGGGGGCTGACTTTCCACCATCCAGCACGCCGCACTCTGATTCTGAAGTCCCTTCGGCGTCCTGTCCCACTGCGAGAGGACAAGGGCCTTGAGTCTTGTGTCCAGCGATGTTCATATTTCCACGTCCGTGCCCACTGCGCCAGTGGTGTCCGCCCGCCCTGCTGGGCTCTCAGTCCGCAGCGACATCGATGAGCAGCCGGAGCTGAGTGTCGCGGTGGGTCGTCGGCGTACACTGAACACCGATGTTGCCGGGCCCAGTCCTCAGTGCCGTCACCAGTCGCCGCCCAGAGAGTATAGAGGGATCGGGGCCAGCACGCTGCCCTGTTGCAGTCCCCCGCCCGGAAAGGCCTCTCCTCGCCCGAGCGTGCCGTGACCTCTATCACCGGGCCCTCCGATCCCCGCAGGAACTGGAAGATCCAGTCACCATGCGCGAGGTAGGTCATACGAAGAGCTTCAAGTCTCAGCATACGCATGGTCGATGGTACGTAGGCCCGGGCGAAGTCAAACGCGAGCAGGGCGACTTGTCGGCGGTGCGGCCCTCCACGGGGCCGCGGGGCTTCGCTTGTTCCACCCATCTTGGACTTGCTGGATGAGGCGCCCAAGACCTCTCCTCCGCGGCAAACGGCCACGCGGAAGGCCACTTGCCTCGCCGGGGAGAGGTCGTTTCTCTCGATCAGGTGGTTTAGTCGGGCTCCGACATCCTCTATCCGTCCAGTTTTGGCCACTGACTTGTCAAGTGAGATGGGGCGGTAGCCTGGAAATTCTTGCGGGTTCTTGCCTGTCTTGGACTGATGGGGATGAATTGTGGCTCTAAACGCCACGTCCTCGGCACCTCTGCTCGAGCCCAGGAGAGGGTTGATCAGGTGAGCAGCGTGGTCTTAGATTGGGCCCGAAGATGACAGGATGTGTTCTGCACACAACACCGTCCGGGGCCCCGGCGCCATTTCCGCATCTTCATCCGCTTCAAGATGGAATGATAGTTATGCGGAAGGCGCCGGGCCCCGACGGTGTGTGTGCAGAACACATCGTCCATCTCGGGCCCCAATGAGAATGCTCTAGTGGCTTATGGGATCCTTCGGCAGCTTGAGGCGCCTAGTTAGGCCTGAGGAGACCTCTGTCTTTCCGAGGGGCCTCATTTGGCTGAGGGGCCCTCTATCCACTTGAGAAGGTCCTCTGTCAGGCCCTGAGGGAGCCCTTGGCCAGCCTGAGGAGGTTTCTTGCTCGCCTGCAGTGACTACACCCGGAAAAGTAATTAATTTGCTAGCGGAGCTAAATAATGTAGGGGGTCTGTAGTCCATTGGGGGGGGGGGATGTATGTGCCAGGAGGCCCACATCAACAAACACGGGTACTACCTTGGCGAAATCCTGGTGATACGCCTTTTGGTCATGCACGTCTTAAAGACGAGAAAATGCCAAAAGGCGGAAGGACGTTGAAAAGGTCGAAGACCGTAGACAATTTGAAGGGACTCTGGGCCTTTCACCAGTCAGAATGCAACTGTCCCAGTTTGAATAAAAACTAAAAAAAAATTGCTCTCGCTCCGCGGCGCAATTTAAACTACAAATTGTATCAACATGTAGGTTTAAAAATCGTGCCGTTTCTCTGCGCATATATGGGTTGTGCTGCTATTTTCCTATATGAATGAGCAAAATAGTTCACTTTACCACTTTTTACAGCAATTTATACGCACAATAACATGTTTAGAAGTCCGCACCACCATAAGCAATGTGACGCATTGATAAGAATGCATATCCAGGGCATAGGACCAAAATTTCGCGACGCTACGCGGCGCAATTTATTTACAAGTTGCAGTTCTTGAGCCTTAATGACAAGCTTTTTAAAAATGTGTCTCAGATTTGCAAAATTTTAACATTTTGACCCCTAACCCCCCAAAAAAACAATCGACAAAAACTTATGTGTCGTTGTTGTACAACACACTGTACTATTTTAGTTATGTGGGCCCCCATTGACTACAAGGGCCCCCTGATCCCATTTGGCTCCCCCTGGCCGAAATCCTGGCTACGCCACTGCCCCTCAGTAGCCTGGAAGGCCCCTAGCCAGACTAGAGGGACACTGAGAAGTTCAAAGGGCCCCTGTGAAGGGTTAGAGAGGCCCTTGATCAGAATGAAAGGTCCCCTGGGTGGGTCAGAAGGGCCCATGAACATGCCAAATGGGCCCCTCACCAGTACGGAGGGAGCAGACCTATCACCTGTTCTACTGGGCCCTTTCAACGCTCGGAAATGTACCCTTTCAACGCTTGGGAATGGTCCCTTTCAACGCTCAGGAATGGGCCCTTTTGCATACACATGTTAAGAAGCAACATTGTATTATTGGTGGATATCCTGATGCAAGTTCAAGAGCTGGTGGTGTGAACTGAACTGTGAGATCCCCAGCTGTACCACAAACCCTCCATTGGCTTGCACACATCTGCAATTGCGGAATATGTGATATGCACCAGTGCTGGTTATCAGTGGCAGGTCGCACCTCTTGACACAGAGGGAGGTAGATTCCTATTCAGTAATTTTAGATATTTCGAATTGAGCGTCAGGAATTGCGCGACAGAAAAAAAGGCCAACCGGAATTGCGCGATCGGGTGGTGAGGTCAGGACCAGCGCAACAAGCTCTGCTTAGCGTGGGCATGGATGAGAAATACCCTGGATTGGCCACTCAGCGATAAATGTGACCGACCAAACGACATACAGGAGACGGTTTGTTTATGTTAAATAGCGTTGAAACGCGGAAGTGCTTCAGATGCTTTTTCCCTCTGCAAGTACAGATGTTGTTTTTGACGCATATAAATATTGGTTTATAGAATCCTTTGAAGGTAAGGATCATTATGATGGGCGTGCTGTTGCTGTACATTCATTGGTTATTTAATAATATGGAGATGTGTAATGCCATTTCAAATATGGGATCCAACAATCAGACATGTGCTCGGATCCCGAAAATGGATCCCGGGATCTGATCTCTGGGATCTGGATCCCGGATCCACTTGGATCATAGATCCACTTCACAATTTGTCGATGGATCCACCTGGGATCGATAGATCCGTCTCCAATATTGTCAACGGATCCACCGGGATCCGAATCGGCAGGTACCCTTTCCACTGGGATCCATGGGGTCCCAGTCCGTTCTTAATTCAGTTATGATTTTCGCTCAGACATATTTTAAGAATTATCATTATTTCAATTCGTTGAAATGTAACTATAGATGGGCGGATGCCTAAAGTTATAGTTTGTCGAAGTAATACACTTATAATTATGGCATAATTTATAAGTCGGAATCCGAGATCGATGGATTCAATCCATTTTTCAATTGATTATTATGGGATCAAGATCCGATGCCAAATTCAATCGAGGGATCCACTGGGATCCAAGATCCATCGTTGTATTGGTGTCGTGGGATACCATGGGATTCATAGATCCAAGCATTGGGTTTTCTTGAGAGTCCTCTGGGATCAGATCCTTCTTTCAATCCAAGCACATGTCTGCCAACCAATACTTTTGAATACTATTTTTTTTTTTTTGTTCCATAAACTTCTACCATACCTTTGAGGGTAATTTGTTAATATACCTTGTGAGAGCAATTTGTGTGAACAAGAGTTTCAATCTAAGGCTTTGGACGGAAAATATGAACCAGCAACTTAAAATACATTGTTTTACCCTTCCCACGTGACCCTGACATGTACTTATTCGAATATTTCTCGTATGCTTCTGATTCTTTCTCATTGTTAGAGCTGTCTATTGCCGCTTGCTGTCATGCGCTGCGGTTATTAGATCGGAAGATTAACGAGGGGACGGTTTTCGCTGATGTGGTTGCGGCGAGCTGCTCCTGTATGCCGAAAGCTTCGCGCTTCGACCGCTAGGTGGCTGCCATGGTCTCCTACATCAAAGGCGCCGACAGAGAGTGGCCAATCCAGGGTATTTCTCATCCATGGCGTGGGTCCTGACCTCGGAAAGCCATCCATACAAAACATTCTGACTAAATTTATTTAAAAAAAAAAATGTTTTGAAGGGAGCTTGTGACACAGCTGGTCAGACTGAAAATATACAGAAGAGCCACTGGCTGACTTGCATGCAAACAGGCCATACTATCATATTGTTCACAAACAATCCATACCTGTCAGAAAGTTACAGTGGTGGACTTGGATGGCTGGCTGGTGAAAGCTGTGCAACAGTCATTATAGTTATCAGTATAATGATCTGCAAAGACAAAATGAAGGTGGTTAAAGATAGGTAGATTAATCTGACTGGTAGAGATCTGTGGTGCAAGGGTTGACTGACTGCTTCCTGTGATGGATATTGAGGTTTGAATAGTAACATCCTATTCTCTGTCTTATACTCTCTTCTCTCTGACTCATTCATCTGAACCCATCTGGCTCAGTAATTCTAGTTCCAATCAAATAAGAGGTCTACTTTATCTGGGCTGAGGCTTAGCATAGTTTTGTGATGCTGTCATTGGTGTGCCATATTATCAGCCAACACCATGTGTGTCTGTATTGGTTCAATATGCTTGCTGGTACCTCAGAATATCAGTTTTCTGCCTCCATGACTGCAGCAGCTATTACTGCACCCACGGCAGTTGGCAGCGTTGCACTTATCCCACTCAAGCTCAGCTGAGGGCCTGTCAATATGGGCTGCTTTAATTATAAAAGAGAAAAGAGTAGTCCTCATTCCGCAGGAGGGGGCCCTCTCTCGGCCTGAGGGGCCCTCTAGTGGCTTATGGGGATCCCTCGGCCAGCTTGAGACGGCATAGTTCAGGCCTGAGGAAGACCTCTGTCTTTTTATCCGCAGGCGCTCATTTTGGCACTGAGGGGGCCCCTCTATCACTTGAAGGTTCCTCTGTCGGCCTGAGGAGCTCTTGGCCAATGCCTGAGGAGTTTCTTCTCACCTGCAGTGACTACAACCCGAATAAGTAGTTTAAATTGTTTGCCTTATCGGAGCTAAAATATGTAGGGCTCTGTGTCCATGGGGGGGGGGGCACTGTATTGTGCAGGGGGCCACATCACCAAACCACGGTAACTTTAAAACCCCCTTGGCGAAATCCTGGAGTACGCCTTTGGTCATTGCACTCTTAAAGGAGCGAAGAAATTGCCAACAAGGCGGAGGACGTTTGAAAAGTGTCGAAGGGCCCTAGACAATTTGAAGGGACTCGAGGGCCTTTCAAACAGTCAGAATTGGCAACTTGTCCAGTGAATGTAAAAACTCAAAAAATTTGCGGCCGCTCCGCGGCTCGCAATTTAACTACAAATTGTATCACATGTAGGTTAAAAAATCGTGCCGTTTCTCTGCGCATATATGGCTTGTGCTGCTATTTTCTTTGGTCATTGCACGTCTTAAAGACGAGAAATGCCAAAGGCGGAAGGACGTTGAAAAGGTCGAAGGATCCCTAGACAATATTGAAGGGAATCTGGGCCCTTTCAACAGTCAGAATGCAACTGTCCAGTGAATAAAACTAAAAAATTCAATATGGGTTGCATTAATTAACACCATGCTAAAAACACTACTTGAATCTGACCAGTTCGCCATATGTTGACCAATGACCATGTTGGCCAATGACCATCAATCATCAGTCAGCTGTTGTACAATACATTTTGCCTTACTAGCTAGCCACATAACTTTACAGTTGAGGCGCCCTTAAACCCAAATCATCATCATCATAATAGAGCTGAGACTTTTTGACACTCACTATCCTGGGTATGGAAATGTGACAGTGAACTTATTGACTCTCATCCTCAACCCCTAGGAGCAGACATGTGCACATGTGAGCAGACATGTGCTCGTGTGAAAGAAGGATCTATGATCCCAGAGGATTTCTCAACAAAGCGCAATGTTAGATCTATGATCCCACTGGATCCTACGATAAAATACAACAGTGAATCTTGGATCCCAGTGGATCCCTCGATCAAATTTGACAACGGATATTAGATTCCACCGGATTACATGATAAACAAATGCAAATGGATCCGACAGAATCTGACTTATAAATTATGCCATAATTCTACTATTTCTGGACAAAATATAACTAAATGCATACGCCCATGTCAGTTTGTTTTTTACAACTTATTGAAAAGTACCATCAATCACTTATCACAATTACTCAACCCGCGAGTCACATGGGGGGGCTTTTTTTAGGCCCCCCACCCCTGGGGAGTATGTAAAATATCTAACAGAAACAATGCGCTACAACGCCAAAACTTTCAGTACCTGAACGCGCATCTTTTTGACACCTGTGCAGATTTTTTTTTTTATTTCGATCAGATTTTTTTTAGATTAAAGCGAAGTTAGTGACGTCACTACACACGATTCTTGGACCCAAAATCAGCCAACTTTAGGAGACCTGTACGATGTAATAGACAATATGGAATCGAAAAAAGGAGAAGATAGCAAATGTCAAGGGCAAATTATGGCATCTCATATTTGCGAAAAAAGTTGTTTTTTGACCCAAAATTTTCAAAAATAACTTTTTTGAAAAAACGACCCAAAAAAATCCAAAACGTATACAAATATTCAATAAACTTTCGGAAATAGTCTTGAAAATAACTTATACAGTATTCAACAACCATACCGAAATTTCAAAAAATATCTGTATTTTCGACGGAGTGATGACATCTAGAGGTATGGGTAACTCGCGACGTCAAATTTTGAAATTTATTTTTTTTGAACCTTTTTGACTAGATCAGGATCAATATACGAGCGGAGCCACTGTCATTTTCTGAGACAAAACCGGTCTAGAAAATGTAATTGATTTACGGTTTAATCAATTTCAAATTTTGACCTTTTGTGACATGACTTTGACCTTTACTTGACCTTTCATTCACGTACTTTAAATCGGGTGTTTAAATGAGTATCAATTTCGTGTCCTACACGTAAAATAGTATGTACAACATGTGTTGCATGACTTCGTATAATTTTTGTGCTAGTGACCTTTTGTGACCTGACCTTGACCTTTGACATTTTTACAAAAATCCCCGATTAGCTCATTCTGGGATGTGTTTCTACCATGTTCAGAGCATCGGGTGATCATGGTTGCAACAATTGCCTTTGAATGGAAAATAGTCTATACAATTTGCTGTTTGTAAATTTGACGCTCTTGACCTGACCTGTGACCGTCCACCACTGACCTTAGGGAAGCACAAATATTTTACGTTGATTGAATTTTCGTGCTGGGCATTCGGTTGCGTTTGGTTCAGCGCGATCGTTCTCGATTGGTTCCGAAGATACAGGGGGGGCTAAAAAAAAGCCCCCCCCCCTCAGTGACGCGTGTTACAGAAAATACCCCAGTGAGCTGCCGTTAAATATGGGTGGGTAGAAGAATACTATTGATAATGGCAGGTCTGGGATCTCATGGATTCCAGTGCAAAATGGTGTCAGCGATCTTGGATCCAGGCTGATCCGTCGACCAATGTTGAAGACAGATGTATGATCCCGGTGGATCCAGCAACAAATTGTAAATGTGGATCTATCATACCAGTGGATCCGGGATCCAGATTCCAGTGAACCTGGGATCCATAATACATAAATCAGATCCCTGGATCCGTTTTCGGGATCCGAGCACATGTTCTAGGAGCTTGTTGTTTTTCAAGCTTGTAACTTGTGCATCTAAGTTGTTGTGTTACATTGGGTCCATTGTGTAGCCACTTATTGGTCCGGTATTTTGCTCTCTTCAATGAGTTACCCCGCTTCGACTTCAGCCTTCCGGGCCCAGGTAACGCCCGGGTCATGATACCGCTGCATTTCCCAGTGGAGGTGCAAACTTTGTGCTCAAATGAGTTATATTTTGGACTCCAGAATATGCCTAGATAATGAAATATAATACAGAAATCCAAGGAACAAGAAACTACCCTGCTAAATATACCCACTTCTATTCGTAACTTCAGAACGTTAACCAAATATTTGAGCAGAATAAAACTCATTTTACACAACGGTTCTTGCACCTCACACTGGTGTATGCGGCAGGGGCAGCTGTGACCTGAACGAAAAAGCTAAGCCGAAACGGGTGGGTTAACCACTGAAGCAGCAAAATACCAGACCAGAAAGCAGCCAGAATTCCAACGCTGGCCACAGGTGAAAAAAGTTAGCCTGTTTCACTGGTTGTTAGTCCCCAGTCTTAGGTGCATATTGTAGTTGTAGTTAATTAAATTAAAAGCAATGTAGTAATGGACGAAGTTGTGAAAAATGGAACTGACTGTGTAATGCATTGTTACAAATGTAACGAGTCTTTTACTCTGTTAGGTTCTGAAAAGTATCTAGTTTCATTAGGAAGAGATATGGGCGCCACATAACCATTGAGTTCAGGCGCCCCTAAACCCAAATCATCATCATCATCATCATCATCATCATTAGGAAGAGATAAACAGATCAATATAAGGAAGTTGTCCTCTACTGAGTTACTAGAAGACAAAAATAATGCCCATAGGGATAACCAGTAGAACTAGCTGGTCTACTGTTATCTATGATAATGCATAAAAGATATCAAAGAATAGTACAACAAAGAGCCTCTAGAGCCTATCCCGAGGCTGCACGTAAGACATAGGGCCAAGTGGACTATGAATCAGGTTCAGGCCAACTGTATCTTTTAAAGATTATATATTGTCTTCAAATTGTCCATATTGTCTTCCATATGCCCTTTAAGCAGGGTTAGACTTTTTCCCGGCAAAAAGGGGTTTTTGCCACTTGCCGGTTTAAACCGGTAAAAAGTGGCAAAAAGTGGCAAAAACTAAACGTTTGCCTATTGCTGTTTATTCATTAGAAATTGTTTGTGAAGGAAGGGAATCATTCCTTTTTTGTTGAACCATTTTAAGTAAAATACTGGCAATTGCAATGCCATTGTAGAACTGCAATTATGCATTAACCAGACTTTCTTAGCCCAGCAGCTCTACTTCTTTTTACTGGCCTGAAGATGAAAATGTCGATTTTTAGTTTAAAGGCGCCGCAGCTACTAGGCTATATGGCGCCAATACTATATGATGAGTATTGAGTACTACTTGACCTAAACTGAGCTGGCTGAGACAAATAAATATTAAGAACTATGGGAAAGGTCATGACAAACAGCATGGAAAGACTGTGAAACTATAGTCAATAATGAGTTTCCAGTTTCTTTTTGGAGAGTAACACTTACATAACACAATATATAAAACAATCTGTT